>MU224107.1:3830444-3879572 GCA_018584345.1 Thuja plicata
CAAGAACTGCATAACTGAATATCGTCTGGGGAACTGACCACTGCCGATACTGCCCTGTCAGAAGTGGAAACTGACCACTGACTTACTAAAAATAGTAAGTCCAGACTTACTAAAAATAGCAAGTCTGTCAGCTAGGACCCTCAAAACCTTGCATCAGCTCACGAGGGTCGTGATGATGAGCTGACCAAGTCACTGTCACAACCTGCTAAAAATAGGGTCATCACATGGTTTCACCAGCAAATAAAAGGTATTATGCTTCTTTCAGATTCACTTTTAGCTGTACAAACAATGTGGCTAAATATGAAGCCCTCATAAATGGATTGAAGTGGGCCATTAAAAGAGGTGTTAGAGGTTTGCAAGTTTATGGTGATTCAGAATTAATTGTGAATCAAGTTAGGAATGTACATGCAACTAAGAACGATTTGTTAAAAAACTACAAGCATGTTGTATGGGATTTAATTGAAGGCTTTGAAGCCTTTAATCTGCAGTCCATTCCTAGAAATCAGAACAAACATGCTAACAGGCTTGCTGCTATTGGAGCCCAACATGATATCCCGACAGAGATTAGCAATAGTAAGGGGCTGAACTATGTTAAAGTAATTGTTAGACCTGCTGTCCCTAACAATGCTGATTGCTGGCAAGTTTTCGAATCTGACCAGCATATTGTTAACTTTTTGAGAGAAGAGGCTGAGTTTGCACAGCCAAACCAGCAGAGATTGCAGGAACAATATGAATACCAGATTATTCAATTAAGGACAAACAAAATGCCCAAAGGTCTTGTGACCTTAGAATATATGTTTGGTACTAATGATCAGTTCAAAAAGGATAAATCCAGCTTGTAGATAAAGGAGGAACATTATGAGGATATTGCTGTTACAAAGAATAAAGTGCTTAAAATTGGAAAGGTATGTACACTTGAAGAACGTCAAACATTTGTCAACTTATGTAATGAATTTCATGATATAATTGCTTGGAGTTATTCAGATTTGGAAGGATTTGATCCTAGTATATCCCAACACACAATTGAGTTAGAACCAGGAGCCAAACCAGTTAGGCAGAAACAGAGGCCAATAAATCCAAAATTAGAGCCTCTCATGATTAAAGAGTTAAATAAGCTGATTGAAAGCAATATCATTTTTCCAATAAAGCATACTTCATGGGTATCTAATTTGGTTCCTGTTAGGAAAAGAATGGAGAAATCCGTTTATGTGTTGATTTCCGTGACTTAAACAGAGCTTCATTGAAGGATAGACATCCTTTACCTTCCATGGAGCAAATCTTGCAGGTTGTTTCAGGTTCAGAACGGTTCTCATTGTTGGATGGTTTCTCTGGTTACAACCAGATTTTGGTGAAGGTGGAAGATAGGTTCAAAACAACATTTACAACCAAGTGGGGAACTATGGCTTATCAAAAGATGCCATTTGGTCTATCTAATGCAGGTGCAACCTTTCAGAAGGCTATGGACAAGGCCTTCATAAATTCGATGGACAAGTTTGTACTTGTTTATTTGGATGATATAACTGTATTATCAAAAAATGCATCAGAACATTTTCAGCATTTAAGAATTATCTTTGAAAGATGCAGAGAATATGGTCTCTTTAAATCCCAAGAAGAGTATATTTGCTATCCATGAAGGCAAATTACTGGGATTTATTGTATCAAAGAAGGGTGTCACTATTGAACCCGAAAGAGTAAGTGCTATTCTTGCCTCACCACTTCCTCTTCACAAAAAGGGCCTTCAAAGTTTCTTAGGAAGAATTAACTTTGTTAGGAGATTCATTCCAGATATTGCTGGATTACTAATGCCATTAACAACCATGCTCAAGAAAAACATTGCTTTTGAATGGACCAAAGAAGGTAAGCTCAGTTTTGAATTAATTAAGGAAGCATTAGCTACTGCCCCTACCTTGTTAAATCCTAACTTTTCAAAGGATTTCATTTTGTATGCATATGGGAATGTTGATAGCATTGCTGCCATGTTAGTTCAGAAGAATGACATAGGTTGTGAACAGCCAATAGCCTTTTTCAGTCAAGGACTTAAGGACTATGAACTTCATTATTCATTTGTTGAGAAGCACGTACTTGCTGTGATTAGAAGTCTGAAGAAATTCAGACATATGCTTTCTAACAATAAGATAAATTTAATGGTTTCACATCCTTCCGTTAAGGAGTTTTTACTGAATAAGGATTTCAACACCAAAAGAGCTGGTTGGATCACAAAGCAATGGAATGACATTGAAATTAAAGTTATCAAGCTGGTAAGAGGTAAGGGATTATGTGAACAGCTTGCTGCAAATGGAGATAACACTCCAAATGAGGATCCTGAAGCAATTCTGGCTTTAGAAGACAATGAGATGGTTACTGTCTCGGATTTGCAGAATGATTGGGTAAAAGAGATGGTTGATTTCTTGCAAACAGGACAATGTCGTGAAGGTTTGGATAGATCAAAAAGAAGGTATTTTAGATACAATCCATTCCTTATTGTTTGCTGAATAATGTGCTGTACAGGAGGGATTATAATGGTGTATTGCTGAGATGCATCAACGGGGATCAGATTAACAAAGTTCTAGAAGAATTCCATGATGGATCGGCAGGTGGCCATTTTGCAGCAAGGACTACAACATTGAAGATAATGAAGGCTGGCTATTTTTGGCCAAACCTATACAAAGATGCCTTCATTTGGGTAAGAAGGTGTTTGAAATGTGCTGTTTTCTCAAACAAGCAAAGGTTAGCAGCTTTACCTCTTTATCCAATTCAAGTTGAGCAGCCTTTTGTCAAATGGGGTTTAGATTTTATTGGCCCCATAAACCCTTTGTCAAGTTCAGGGCATAAGTATATATTAACAACAACAGATTATTTTACTAAGTGGACTGAAGCTGTTGCATTGAAAGATGCAAATGAAACTTCAGTTCTGAATTTCAATGAAGATCTGATTGCAAGTTTTGGAGCACTTGAGACCATTGTTTCTGATAATGCCTTGGCCTTTTTAGGCACCAAAATTTCTGATTGGGCAATAAAGAATAATTTTTATCTTAGTACCTCGTCCAATTATTACCCACAGGGTAATGGACAAGCTGAATCAACAAATAAAAATAGAGGACTATTGAAGACAACCAGCGAGTTTGGAGCAGCAAGTTGAAGTAGGCCTTGTGGGCCGACAGAATTACTCCAAAACGATCAACAGGTAACTCACCTTATAAACTGGTTTATGGAAGAGAGGCGAGATTGCCAATTTCAATAGAGTTGCCAAGTTTAAGCTTGATCAAGGAGTTGGATCTGCTGGACCAGTAACCCATGGAGGTAAGGTTAGCTGAATTAGTAGAGTTAGAAGAGATTAGGAAAGAATCTTTTCTAAAGTTGGAAGAACATCATGTTCAAATGAAGAGGACATTTGACAGAAAAGCTGTCGCAAGAGTCTTTCAAGAAGGTGATTTGGTTCTGAAATGGGATGAGAAGAAGAGCAGACCTGGTAAGCATTCGAAATTTGATGCCATTTGGGATGGTCCATTTGTGATTACAAGGTGCAAGGCCCATAATGCTTTTCAGCTCTCAAACATGGAAGGAGAAGAATTGCCGATCCTAGTTAATGGGATCCACCTCAAGCGTTGCTTTTGAGGTTAGTTTGGTGTGAATAAGTGCTTTGCACATAGTTAGTTTCCTTTTAGTTAGTTGCAGTTAGTACTTCTTTTCACGCAATGATCAAATCAAGAAGAAACACATCATCCATAATCGGGAGACCCCTTGAATTCCCGGTTGTAAATAATGAATACCTTAATAATCTGATCATGGTGCAAAAAGAAGTTATTTTCAGATAAGTTTGTTTAGAAGTTTTGAAGGTTAGAATGAACAAAAACAACAAGATCAATCACATGACATGTGCATGAACATCATACCCATCATATGAGACATGGATAATTTCCGCTGTCCCATATCATATGCATCATGCATACACCAATATCATGCAATCAAGGATTGCTGTTCAAGCTCATTCTACCTTCAGGTTTGGTTTGTTTCTATTTCTGGACAACATCATCATCATCTGAAGTTATGCTCATCACATGATGCATGGATACATTCTGTCACATGATGCATGGATACATTCCGTTGCATCACATCATAAACATAAATCCAGACAACAATGAGGAAGGATAGGGTGTTGTTCATTTATAGTTTTTGTTTTCTCTAAGTGCTGATCAACACAAAGTTCAGTTTTCAGTTGGCTGTCGGTTTTGAGAAGTTCAATTGTTCCTAAAAGTTGAAGACTCTGGCCCAATGGATATGCAAAAGGCAACTGGTCTGTTTTGTTCAGCAGACAAACATCCCTAAGAGGTCGCTAGAAAATGTTATCATTTTTATTGCACTACATTGATAAATTGATGATGTCTTACATTGGATCATGAATTTCATAGTTGCTGTCTAAAAGTTGCAGAATTGTTCAAATTCAAAAGAAAAGTATGCATACAACCTAGCAACTATAAACAAGAGAAAAGACTTGCATAAAGGTACATCCTTTTAAACTTTATTCAGATATTGAAGACAAATATCTTATTATTGCATTCATTATTCACACTTATGTTGTTCTCTAAGTATTGATCTGATTTAAACTTTCAAAATAAAAAAATTGGATCATTACATTGAACATTTAAAATGAATGCAATAAGCAAGATTTCCTTTATAGGTTGCATCTTTCAGTGGAGAATACTGAGAAAATATGCAGTACTGAAAGTAAAAAGGAAGCATGCTAGTAGTACGAAGTAAGGGTCTTCATGCATTGCCTTGTCTTATGGTTATTGTCAAGCTGGTCTCCTGCATGTAGAGGTTGAGCAAATAGAGTCATCTGGGTCTTCAAGACTGCTGCTTTGTCCCCTCCTAAGTCTTTTGTTTTTTACCTGCATCATGAGAGAGAAAATGGTGTTAGATCCAACTGGATCTAAGCAATGCATAAAACACTAACAACATACTACTATTACCAACACTTTCAGAACTGTATATCAACTATGTAAACATCAATGCAATAGCAAGGTATACATCTGCAATAACTAAATAAAGTATCAAAGGGACATAGTTTTATGAAACCTTTATTTGCATATAGTTGTTATCCTGTATTAGGAAGAGATTACTATTAAAAAAAGCAGAGCATCCCTATGTTAGGTCAATAAACCCAACCAACAAACCCACATTCATACATAAATGTCATCCCTCATGACATTTACATACAGACACAGATTTACTGATTGAATCCATCAACCTAACATAGGGATTCAAAACTGATTGTGTGCAAATGAGAGATGTCCACAAATTCTGAAGTATAATATGCAGGAAAGAGAAGAAGACACAACAGGATGATAGCGATGCTGTTATAGGAGATACATGTGAAATGAAATAATGCAGAGTGTTCCTAAATGAAAAATGTGACAACAAATAGAAGGCAGACTTGCAGGTTGAATGAGCACCATCAACTATAAATGCTGTTATCAAGTACATTAAAAGTGCAGAAGGAGGAAGATAGAAAAATAGATCATTTTTTACTAATACTGTTTGCTCCATGTGCAGATTGAAGACTAAATAGAACACACAATCATTACAGTGTATGCAGGAAAGGTATATGTTTGCAATGAGCTTTATTTCATGAATTTGACCCATGGGAGTCACGAGCCCGTGCTCGAACCCCATGGGTAATAATTCAATATGCTGAAAAGATGCTAAAGATCAGGTACATGAACAAATTTCGTTGCTAAAAGTGAAAATATGTGCTATGAGTCTTGTTACATCTAGATTATTGATCTATAACAGAGCTGTCAAAAAAGATGTAATCATGCATTCGCTGTCAAAACACTTTAAATGATGCACTTGAAGCTTGCAGCCATGTATACAAGGCCAAGTTGTAACAGTCATACATAATGATCAAATCAAGAAGAAATGGCTACATCAAATTGATTAAAGTTCATTTTTAACATAATGAATGCTATTAGGAATCAAGCAAATAAACAGAGTAACGGTGTAACCAAAGCATATTTCAAAATTACAATGCTGGAATTTGAAGCATGTGGCATTACAACATAACAGTGAAGCTCTAAAATCTAGTATGAAGAAGCTGAATTGTTTTCAGCAGTCCCAAATTGAAGGAACATATACAGAGCATCATAGTTTCAAACAGTGGCTGCTATTAGTAAGAGAAAAGCTGAACTGAAGATTGGAGTACATGTATTTTAAGGTCAGATTTGCATATAAACTGAATAGAATATCAGTATGTTGAGCATTGAATCTGTGCAAAATCCATGTAATATTGATATAATAGAAAAAGACAATGTGCATAGAGACAACAATGAAGGAGTGATAGCAAGTTCAGATGCTTTTAAAACAAAGGAGAAGAAACTGTTATTATAATGGTTTCAACATTTACTGCTGTTTTTTTTTTAGATTTGTAATAATAATCATGTGGGTACCTGAAGAGATGCTATTTTTATAATGTTTTTTGCCATTTAACTGCTGGTTTATCTACAGATTTACAAAGTCAGATTTACATCTATAACCAAGCTATGGAAGTAACAACGCTGACAGTGGAGCAAAGGGAAAAAAATATGAATAAAGATGTACTTTACGGGCAGAAAACAAAGTGGTTTTTATTTTGTGTCAACAAAGCATCATTTTTATGTGTGCAACCGAAAGTTGAAAAAACAGGAAGACAAAGATGTTCTAAAGCTGCCGACAGTATATAATGCAAGTAAAGATAAAAATGAACTTATCTTTTACTTTATCTTTGCAAAGTGGCTTGTTTCTTTTACTTTATCTTTCAGCCATGGTTTTAGCCAACTTGCAAAAGTTGTGAAGCTTATGACTGAAAGATGTCATAGCTTAAAAACTTGATGTATATTCCAAATCTTTCAGTCATATAGTTTCACGACTGTTGCTAAGATAACTGAAGGACACCCATAGAGTAATGTAACTGCAAGGTGCAAAGACCCACTTTGTAAATGGTGTAATAAATGGAGTTCATGCTCGAAGCTTGCGGTGGAGAAAATACAGAAAGATAACTTATCTTTAAAACTTGCAGATCAAGGATGGAGCCCGAGTTTGAAGTATGGAGTTCAAGTTTGAGTTCCTTCATACACCATGAGTATGAAATAAATCTGAAGATGTGGCTGGAAGAGGTCGAGATTCGAGACCAAGTAACACATCCCCATGTCTTTCAGCCACACTTCAGACCGACCCCAAAATCACAGCAATAAAAGATCCAGTTCACAGCCATCGAACAGACACTAGCTCAACTCCAAGTGCAGCCAAGATTCAAACATGTAGCGCCATTATTATGGCAGGGTCGAAGATACCGAGATTCAGCAAACAAGGGAAGATCAAGTTCTAATATCTTTATGAAATACAAAGTGAATGTTTGTAGTTGAAGACGCAGTGTAACGGAGAAATGCATGGAGGGCGCAATACAATGATAATACAATAGAACCCCAAGTAAAGAAACAGAGGAGGTCGAGTTCACTCCACACTAGCGCAAGCCCGAGTTCTAGTTCTCTAAATGATACTTGCAAAACGCCATAGATTATGGTGTTCAAACTTAACAGTAAAGCTAGAGGTGCAGCCGCGGATAGAACTCGAGTTCTATAATACATGCAAGACGCGCCATGCATACATTGCATGCGAAACAAGCAGCAAGGGCCTGAGTTCCAATATGACCCAGAAGGAATAATACACTCCAGTTGACAGAAGAAGCCGAGCTTTCCTAAAAACAGAGGCATAAACACGTTTTCAAAACTGCAGTATTAAAAAGAAATGATATGCAAGCAGCAGGAAGCCGAGTTACCTTTCTTAACTTGGCGGTATCATAGAGAGAAAAAGTCTTAGCTCCATGAACAAGTTCATAAGTTCGAGATAGACTCCAACAAACATCAAAGACCAACAGTCCAAAAGCATACATGGCGGCAACAACAACAAAACCCTAAGTTCTTTCAACACACAGAATACAATGCGATACAAAATGCCTATGTTCAATTCAATGGATGTTTGGAGTCCACAATGGAGTCCGAGTTAAAGTCCCTTTCAGACAAACAGTGCACGACAACCTTTCAACAGATGCCACGATACTTCTATCACATGGGATATAATGGATATTTTCGCTGATTGTATTCACCTTAACTTATGGGTTAGGGCTGATAACCTGTGGTGTCGACTTCATGTGTTGAAGTGATACATTGTATTAGTGTTTGTTTATATGGATCGGTTTCTTTGACCATAGGATATAATTTTAGGGTGGGATTTCATGTTCTAAATGTATCCTTAGGTATATGTTTAGATACACTATGTAATATATGTTGATATATATGGATAAGATGTAAATCTTAAATCAACATTAGGAGATATAGTTGAAAGCTAGATTTTAGGCATGATTTATGCCTTAGATTTAGGGTTTTAGAGAGATCATAAAGGGCTTGTTAAAAGCTATATGATAGGCATCAATTAGGCCTTAATTTCAGAGGATATGTCTGTTTTTGAGGCACTTTTTTGGGGGAGTACTCATTTTCGAGATTAGCCTTAGAGGCTATATATTCGAACTTCTTATTCATTGTAAAGGGTCCAGAATTTGGGGATTTTGAGGTATTAAGTGAACACATTGTTCCTTTGCCCATTTTCTTTGCATTTTGTAACCATTTTGCTGATTTGGAGATAATAAAGCTGGCTTTACCATTCACACATATTTTCTGAGTCTTGCATCTATCCTTTTCAAGTTTTTCTGCATCTAAGTGTTTATCCCTTTTAAGCATAGATTAGTGAATTGCTACAAATTCCTATTCTAGGTTTAAAGAATTGACCTTTTGCAGAAAGTTATCTTTTTGTTGGTTGAATTCCTCTTATTAGTGGTACCAAACCCTAATAAGGAATTGTAAACCATCCTAGGTGTTAAGAAGTGAAATCATTTGCAGAGCTTGGTAATGTGTGGTTTGTAGGTACAGTTTTATGATTTTGATAAGTCTGCATTCATCTATTTTGGTGTATCACCTTTATTAGTCAGTTTTCATTTTCATTTATCTCTCTCCCTTTTCCCAAAAATATAAAAGTCAGCATTAGGTGATATCCCGAATCTAATAGGAACCGGGCTAGAACCCGAAGATTCATTCTCTCATCCACCAAGGAGAATGTTTCCATGTTCCAACAAGATGGCTAGATTCCGCATCTAGCTATAGGCGCAATCCTGATTGACAACAAGAAGAACAAATGAAAAGAAATATGAAACACAAAAGAACCACCCACACAAGTGGTCAAGAAACTAGTGCATATAGCTAGAAAAGGGGAAAAAGAACCATTAAGAGAAAACGTTGAAGAAAATTGGAGAACATCAAGTGTCACTATTCGGACTCGAAATAGTGGAGCCATTGTTGATCGTTGCAAAGGAGACAATACAAGACTTGATAAGGCTCATCAGGGAGTGTTGAAGGCTATGAGGGTCAAGTAAGTTACTTCCCCTAGGAGCACATCAAACATCCAAACCCCATGTACTACTTGTAGTTGGGAAAAGGCTTGAAATATGTATTTGCTTCTATGGTTGTGGGGTGGCTAAAAAAGAGTAGAGCTATGCTAATGGGAAGAATTTGAATCGTTTTGTTAGGAAGAAATAGGATCATGATTCTAAGGAGGTGTCAAGGTAGAAGCAGAGAGAGATGTTGTCTCAGTCTATTTGCGTTGCCAAGAGAAGCAGTTTTATCCAAAAGCCATTTCAAGTTGCTATTCTCTTGGATGTGTTGGAAGGAGGTGATCAACTTGGTAGTTTCTTGAACCGTGAGAGACCTCATGTGAGGATGTGTCGAAGGATGATTGCCTCCAAAAGATAAAGGGCCAAACATTGCTGGTTTGGATATTTGAAGTAAATAGAGACATTGTTGCCTAAGGTTGCCTAAGCCTTGTAGACATAGTAGTGTCTCCCTTAGATCTAATGGTAAATGGGCATTTGAAGATGAAATGCTCCTTGGTCTCCACCTCCTAGATGGAACAAGGATGACATATCTAGTCAAGTTGAGGAATGTGGTGGTCCATCTCAACCCATAGTTGGTGGGAAGACACCTTCATTTGATTAAGGGGAAACTTCAAGTCCTGTGGCCATTGATGATATCGATAGCAAGGATAACATAAAATACTATCCTCTACTTGTAAGAAATGCTCAACATAAAATGGAAGCTTTACTTGATTGGCATAAAAGGGATGTCCAAGTGACTTGGATGTATTGCTTGCAGATGTTCCTTAAGCAACTTTGGTGATGATCTCTTTCGAAGGAAGGATATGAGGAGGAGCATCCAAGGAATACATGAAACTAGGTAATTTATCTATAGAGATGCCAATGGAAAGGAGCAAACTAGTCTCAGAGTACTGACAACGGTAATGTCAAATTGGGCCTAAGAAAGCAATCTTCTTATAAGAATGAAGGGATTAAGTATAAATATCTGTCACTACTAGAAGTGAAACCTCCCATGGATTTGAGTTTATATATGTAGAAAGTAAACTGGAAGATAATAAAAAACACAATAGTTGGGCAAAAAATTTGCCTTGGAAAATGGTTTGAGGAACAATTCAGTTGCACTTGATGATACACTCCAACATGAGAGTCCAAACCCCCTAAATACAAGCCCTATTATGCAAGTAACTGGTAAAATAATTGTTGCATTAACAAATGATCGAGGAGATCATTATAAAGAAATTTACAAATGTACAAAACAGAAAGTTTCTAATAAGAAATTGAAGAAGATCGTAGAAATGATCTTATCTATCTAATTTACATAATATACAAAAGATGACCATTAAAGTAAAAAAATAATAATATTCTAATACCCTCCCTTAATGGTCAATCTATCAACAACACCAAGCTGCCCCCTGAACTTAACAAAACTTATCTGGACCAAGAGGCTTGATGAAAACGTCTGCAGTCTGATCTGCTGTTGGAACATACTGCAACTGGATTGTCCCGTCTTCAACCAATTGCCGAATGTAATGACAATGAACGTCCACATGTTTGGTTCTTTCATGGAAGACTGGATTCTTGGCAAGTTTGAGAACTCCCTGATTATCAGAGAGCAAGGGAGTCGGTCCTACTTGAGACATCTGCATATCCGCAAGCATCTGACGAAGCCAAACTGCCTCACAAGCTGCCTTAACAGCTCCTCGATATTTTGCTTTTGTGGAGGAGAGTGAGATTGCATTCTGCTTTTTACTAGTCTAGGTGACTACACCAGATCCCAAACTGAACACATCTACAAAGGTTGACCTCTTATCATCAACTGAACCTGCCCAATCTGAATCTGTGAAACCACTGAGTCTAGAATCATGACTCCTAGTGTAAAGAAGTCCATAATTAGAGGTGCCCTTCAGATAACGTAGCACACGCTTCGCTGTTACCCAATGATCAGCTTTGGGGGCTATCATGAAGTGTGAAATGTAGCTCACTGCAAAACTGAGATAAGGTTTAGTGGCAGTGAGATAGATGAGACTGCCCACTAGTTGCTTGTAAGTGGTTTCATCAACAGGAGGAATCAGACTTGGCTGACAACTTCAGTCCTTTCTCCATAGGCGTGGAAGTAGGTTTACAATCCTGCATTCAAAACTTGTCAAGCAAGTTCCTGGCATACTTAGAATGAGAAAGAAAGATGCTACCATCAGTCTGCCAAACCTTAACACCTAAACAATAATGGAGAAGTCCCAATTCTATCATATCAAAATCCTTGCACAGGTCTTGTTTGATTTTTGCAATCAAATGTGCTGAACTGCCAGTAATGATCAAGTCATCCACATTGACAACAAGAAAGAGAACATCATCACCAAAGCGTTTGATATACAAATTACCGTCAGAAGGGCAACGCTAAAAACCATGAGCAACCAAGTACTGATCAATTTTGATGTACCACGCTCGAGGAGCCTGTTTGAGTCCATAGAGTGCTTTCTTGAGTGTACATACTTGGTGTTCTTTGCCGACAACCTTGAAACTAGGAGGCTGCGTCATGTAGACTTCTTCCTGCAACTCACCGTTGAGGAAGGCACTCTTAACATCCATTTGATGGACTTTCCATCCACACCGAGCTGCAATGGCGAGAAGAAGATGAATTGTACTCATCTTGGCAGTAGGAGCAAAAGTCTCCTCATAGTCAATGCCCTCCCGCTGTGTGAACCCTTGAGCAACTAATCTGGCCTTGTATTTATCTAAGGTACCATCTGCATGATACTTGACCTTATACACCCATTTGCAGCTAATGGGCTTCTTCCCTGGAGGAAGATCAGAGAGAACCCAGGTGCTATTCTTCAGAAGACTGGTATTCTGCATCCATTCCCTGTTCCCACTGTGGAATCCCTGTTGCCTCTTTAAATGTTTGAGGCTCATAAATACTATGAAGGTTGGCCATGAGAGCAAAGTTAATTGTATTTTGCTACTTGCCCTTAATTCTAGAAGATCTACCCTCAATGAGCTCATCAGGACAAAGATCACTGATGGTCTTAGCCCACCATTTAGGTCAGAGAGTAGATGTGCCAACATCAGATGGAGGAGTAATAACTGGAGGTGGAGTTGGAAGGGGAATTGCAACAGGTGGAAGATCAACATCATCCGGAGGAAATTTAGGTAGTGCATCATCAAATACAGAATCTGCATCATCCCTCCCATCAGGTGAACCCAATGGAAGACGGACACCCAAATTAGAAGTCTTCAAAGGCTGATCCTCTGAATTTTGCTTAGACGAGGAAAGCTGAAATGGTCCTTGTTCTTCATCAAAGACAACATTGCAACTTAAGATAAGATGATCAGTGTCTACATCAATCAGCTGGTAAGCCTTATGGTTGTCACTGTAACCTGTAAACATAAGCTTCTGACTCTTGGAATCCAACTTAGAGCGCTAGGCATCTGGAATCCATACATATGCTAAAGAGCCAAAAACTTTCAGATGGCTGATCCTGGGTTTGCGACCAGTCCAAGCTTCCTCAGGATTCTTCCCCTTAATTGCATGTGTGGGAGACCGATTAAGGAGATAGATTGCAGTAAAAATTGCTTCTGCCCAATATTTCTTAGGAACATTTCAGTGTTCTGTCATAGACCTGGCCATTTCTGTAATGGTGTGATTGGGATGTTCTACAATGCCGTTTTGTTGAGGGGTGTATGGTGTGCTTAACTGATGTTTTATGCCATGTGTATCACGGAAAGTGGAGAAAGCATTTGAACAAACTCCCCCCCCCATTATTAGACCTAAGAGATATAATAGAAAAACCATACTCTTTGTCTACTAAAGCCTTCAATTTTTGAAATACAATAAACACATATGATTTCTGTCTAAGAAAGTACACTCACATTTTACGACTAAAATCATCAACAAAAAGCAAGAAATACCTGCACCTAGTAACAATAGTAGTATTCATTGGACCACATACATCAGCGTGGAGTCGTGGACCAACTGTAGTACCTTAAAGGCTCTCCATGAGTCACCATACTTTAATGGTCTTGTGCTGCTTCCTAGCCTGACAAGTTCCACAAACTCGTTGATTCTAAGTTTGAATTTCAGGTAGGCCATGTACTAAATCTTCCCAAACAAGCCGGGCAAGATAATGAATGTTCAGGTGACCATATCGTTGATGCCAGAGACTGCTGATAGAAGATGATTTTGCTGCGAAGGCATGCTCAAGAGAATCACTATTATCTACAAGTTTTTCAATAGATAGTAATCCTCAATGCCAACAACTACAGTAGTGCGGGTCGCACGATCAACAATCGAACACTTGTGTGTACTAAATACCACATCGAGGAGAATGTCACATGATCTGACCCACTGAGAGTAGATTTAGTTCCATGCTAGGAACGTAGTATACATAGAGGAAAATGAGATTCCTCCCACCAAATTGTATTTGAACGTTGCTCTTGCCGACAACAATATACTCTTCACCTCCAAATATGACTGAATCAGTAAAGGGAGAAAATTCTGTAAACCAATCATGCCTGTGAGTGAAATGTCGAGAAGCACCAAAATCTATATACCAGGCAGAAGATTTCACATGGTTTGTAGGTCTTTTAGCTTTGAAGGCGTAAAAGGCAAACTCTTTCTGCTTTGTGTGCTTAGCAACATTGGCTTGAGGCTGAGACCCTCCCTGCTTCCGCTGTTCGGAAGCCAAACGATTGCAACAATCCTTGAGCAAATGGCCATATTTGTGACAATAGTTACATTGAACCTTCTTCTTCAAACCATCTTGAGATTGACTGGAGCCCTTCTACTGAGATGACTTATGACTGAGATTTTCCTTTATCCTTGTGAAAGGATTTGGCTGCAAAGGCATGCTTTGAGGAGGATGAGGTGGCACTGCTACCAAACTATTGTTTCCAATGATCCGGCTGTAGAAGTTTGGTGCACAACTCTGAAAAATTTCAGATCAACATTAGTGGAAGTAATGTTGAGAGTCTCTATAAAGTGCTCATAAGATTTAGGTAAGATTCTTTAGGGTGATGACTACCATATCTTCTTCCTCCATTTTCCGACCAATAGCTTTGAGCTGATCTCGAATGTCCTTAATCTTCGTGAGATGCTGCTGTAAGGACATACGTTCATCCATCATGATGGAGAACAACTGGTTCTTCAGGAAGAACGCTCTGCTCTCGTCGGATGTCTCATGCAACTCCTTTAGATGCTTCCAGATTTCTGACGCTGACTCGGCGGAAGGAATCTGAGGCAACTGATCATCCGTAATAGAGAGCTTGAGAAGCATGACATCTTCTCAATTTTGGTCATCAAACTTGTCCTGGTCTGCTTGGACTGTGGTAGGACGAGTCTCTTTGCCTCAAACAAGATCATCCAGGCAACAATATTCAAAGATTGTCAGCATGCGCTGCTTCCAAGTGTTTTTATTTTTGCCGTTGAATCTTTGATTGCCCTCCAACATTAAGTTGGTCAATGACGCCATCTTGCACGTTTCCCAATGCATAGAAAACAAAAAAACTAGGAAGAGACGATAACACAGAATCTAAACCACAAATCCCAATGCAGAAAACACAGAGGTAGATGTAGGTTCAAACTTCAAAAAATTGAAGTACGATTGGCACAAATTTTGAGAAAATTTTTCGGCTGACCCAAAAAAGTCCGACGAAGACCCATAAGAGATCTCAAAAAACCAACAAGCAATTTGCAATCAAAATAAAATTTCGATTGGTATGAAATTTGAGGCATGGAAACCGAAACACCCACAAAATTCTGACAACCACCCAATTGAGTTTTTAAAAAACCCACCAAGAATCTGCAATTAGTTTTTTAATCTGGCAAAAGATCAGAGAGTTTCGAAAGAAACCCTAGTCGTCTGTAAAAACCTTCAAAAAAAATGGCAGACGAGCTTCAAAAACGAAGCTGCAGGGGAAAATGGCTGCCATTTTTAACAGAGATGACCTTAGAAGAGGTCGAAAATGGTGGAGAGAAGAAGAAACGACCAGATATAAGCCGTTAATTCCTAGATTCAGATGTCGTCCTGAACAAAATACGTACAAAAACAATGTCGCGGGCCGTAGATATTTTCAGAAAAAAAATACGCCAGAAGATACCCTTGGGCATGCAGATTTTGAGCTGTCGAGCAGATGAAGGGTCGTGTAGATGAAACACGACCATAAAAAGAAGAAGAATCTTTAGAGAAAAAAAACGAACGAGCCGTAGAACAACAAATTTTTTTTACGCGACGCATAGGAAACAAATCGTGGTTATGCAACAAAAAAGGAGCCACAAACAACTATCTTCGACCCAGGAAAATTTGCAGAAATGGTGTCAACTATGACGCGAAAACCCTAGTCGAGTTTTAAAAAACAAATTTCTGCAAAAGAAATCAGAGTAATTTCAAAAATTTGTGAACAAATAATTTCAGTGAAGAAATTATAAATTTTCGAAAAAAATCTAGCTTTTGATACCATATTACGGAAGTAATTGGTAAAATAATTGTTGCATTAACAAATGATCGAAGATATCATTATAAAGAAATTTACAAATGTACAAAATAGAAAGTTTCTAATAAGAAACTAAAGAAGATCGTAGAAACAATCTTATCTATCTAATTTACATAATATAAAAAAGATGACCATTAAAGTAATAAAATAATAATATTCTAATAAGCCCAATCTACAAATCTCTGGCAAGGTCCCCAAATCTTAGAGCCATACAAAATGTTAGGTTTGATAGTATGATACTTCATCATCGATCAATGCCAAATGCCAAAGATAAATATTAAATGCCAATTGATAGTTCAAAAATACACCATCTTGTACAGGAAAATTCCCAACGGCCACCAGGGCGCATCCAAGTGCATTGGTGCGTGCATCTGCATCCGATGCAGAGGGCCCTAGGGTGCGTTTGATAACTAAGGGTTAGTTGCAAAATTGCACTTCGATAAGAGATTGGGGCTATTGGGGGGGTATGATAGGGTTTTGCATTCAATTAGGATATTTTATAAGGGTTACTATGGTACAAAGGATGGATATGAACTATAGAGGAACATGCGATTCTCGTGGTAGTGGCATCCATTTTAAGGATAACAAGTAGTTTAATTATTAGATAATGATTGAATGAAAAGAATTAGTAGAGAATTCTAGTTTGCTTTTATACAACACTCTTGTCTCCACCATGAGAATGAAAATTTGTTGGCATCATTGGCAATTGGGAAAAATGAAATACATTTATTATTTCAGTGTTTGTAGGCTTACCTTTGTAATAAAGTCACTGTAACGACTTAGTGGTGTGTTAGTGTTTCTATTGTCAGCATTTAAAATCTTGGATAAGTGTCACATTTATTTATTATCAGTTACATCTCCCAAATTCTATAGTAGGAGATGAACCTGTGATGTCCCCTCCTAACTAGAGACATTAGTTCAGCAGGATTAGCCTATCAGTGGCCCTCGTAGGCTAATGGGATTGGATAGAGGGTCATTTTTTTGTAGAGACTTAGTCAATAGATGAGATATTCGCCTTCTCTAGAGCTCAGTGATTGTAGATTTGGCATTTATATGGGTTCCATGGCTCCGTTCTTCATACTTACTATTTATAGTAAGTTTTAGGTTGTTCGAGAAGGACACATTCTATTTTTAGCAGAGCACTTGGTCACATGGAGATCAGCAATGTTGACTCCCAGTTCAGACGATAGAGTGAAATAATAAGTAGCTGGAGAGTTATTAATATTTTAGTGGCCAAAATGATATCAAATTTAATAAAAGAGCTTCTTATAAAGTTATAACTTAACTTTATAATTGAGTGTCAAGTGATCATTAAAAGGGGGCCAATTGTGGAATTAATTTTAAATGACACCCTTTATGAAATATTAAATGTTTTCCTAAGTTTGATATCTCGGGTATGCACATGATTGTAGAGATTTTACAATTCAATGAATGAAGGAGAAATGATGCATTTAGAGTTCTAATTTCATAGTTTCTTTAGTATTCAGATTTATAGAGTTTGGTTTGAATGTTGCATTTGCTTTTTATATAAAAACCTCCCCCCAAAAATTATAAAACAAAGAAAAAAACCAAAAACAATCAGCAAGAGTGTGATTACAAACTGAGAACCAGCATTAGAGAGGACTTGGGGTCTTTACATAACCTTTTTGTAATACTTAGTCCAATATCTAGTAATATGATGCAATATGGTGTTAGAGTGGAAAAGCCATGAGGCTGACCTTGTAGCATAAAAGAGGGGAACAGAATTTTCAAGGAACCATCATCTAGCCTTGAGTCATAGCTATTCTCAGAGATGTGTGTGAACTTCATGGTTGCAAAGATTGGCCATGTGGGACTTTTGTAGTGCATGAATTTACAGAGTTTTTAGTCACGTTTTTAAAGAGCATGTGGGCAAGATCATAAGGGATTTTCATTTGCTTGGCCCTTTGAATAGAAATCATGGATACTATGGCCCAAAAGTCATGTTTATTCCACAAGTGGAGGAATTGTGGGTGTCATGAAGTTGCCAACATGGTAGTCATATCAGTACAAAATTTGCAAGTTTTATAGGAGTTGTGCATACATGTTTTAGTTATGTAAGTTGCAGTTAACAATGAATTCTATAGTTGCAATTTTTGCCACCAAGGAGGGGCTGCAATTCACAAACTAGTGCATAGGCAATATCAAAAACTTTGAGTAAAAGCATAAATTTAAATTTTTTTATTTCCCTAACATTTTCTAGGTTGTTTAATTTTATTTTGGAAATGGAAATTCCATTAGATAAATATCTGAACTTTTACACCTGGAAATTAAAATTCTAGATGCGTCTGATGAACAATAATTTGTGGGGAATAGTGAATGGGAATGAGAAACCACCTGCAAATGCAAATAAATTACTAAATTGGCAAAGTAGAGATGATAAAGCCAAAGCCATTATCGATCTCACTCTTTCTGATTCTGAGTTACATCATGTAGATTTGCAAAAGTATCCAAGGAACTATGGAATATTTTGAATAAACTATTTGAAGCAAAAGCAGTTGATGCAAAAGTTTCTCTAGAGCTTCAATGTGATGAACCCTGCTGGTTCAACCTCTATCCGACCTGTGAATCTGTGTTTTTGATTTGGTTTTTTAGCATAGTTTTATAATTTTTTGTGTTCTTTTGAAAATAATTGACAAGACATGAAATTAAATCTGAAACTACTTGCTATTCACAGACAAAAATTACTTTTATTCATGGATAGACAATTACAATGCATAACAATTGCAATTATTAAATAATGAAATGAATTTGCAGCTCAAATGAGGAACTTGGATTGAATCGTACCACCTCGGGATTAGCTTGAAATCCCGCCCAAACTGTTTACAATGTTCTGATATTGCAGGGCGTCCAATATAGGATGATAATGCAGCACAAATCCTAGACGTTTTGGCCTAGAAACCAGACGCCTTGGCTGAGCGTACCATGTGAGACCTTCGGTTTATTAAAATCTGTCAACAAAATGCTGCATTTTGCAACAACGGGTTGGCCATGCCTAATTACTGCAATCACTTCTTTATTCTTTATTACCAATCTCCAAAAACTTCACCAATTTAACCAAATTGGATCTCTGCATGAAACCCACAATCAGGCAATGATTCAGCTGGTCTTTCACAGCCTCAAATTTGCACAGACATTGAAGAGATTTCGTCCTCCAATGCTGAAAACGGTTGAAACCCTTGGTCTCAAGCTCAAATCCCAAGAACATCCAATAACAAAGTCAAAATAATCATATGCATAATGAGATCGATTTCATTACTTGGGCTTTTATAATTCCTTCACAAATTCGATCCAAGAGGCTTTTCAAATAAGTCTCATTAATGACTTTATAGTTGCTTTGAGTTGACTTTATAAATAATCTTTAGTTTAGGCGCCAATTTCAATAAACGATTTAATACTCATTAATGATGTCTTATGGCCCCATTAAGTTTTTTGACTTTATAATAAGATTTTATAATGAATTATTAATAAAGTACATCTTTATTAATAATTAAATAACATTAAATTAAGCCAATAAACTCATTTCAATAAGTCAACTGGAAATCAAGATGTCTATTGCATATGCCATGTGTCCAGGTGCCTTGCCAATAATAACAACTCTGCGAATATGACTTACTATAAATAGTAAGTCCCTGAATATCTGTTCAAGCCAAAGGTGCCAGGGCTCAACACTGCAAACATAGCTTGTTCAGGTGCCCTGCTATAATTAGAAATCCCGACTTTCTTGAAATAGTCACCTACTATAAATAGTAAGTGTGCCAAACTTTACCAAATGAAGAGTAATCCTGAATACTTCTGACCTCCGGAATGGGAATAAGCCTCCTGCACTGCCAACTGAGACCCTCTAACCATCAAGCTTAACCTACGAGGGCCAATGATAGGCTAAACTAAACATAATCCATGCTGAGCTAAAATGGGGACATTACAATCCGCCCTCCCTGAAATTGCTTGTCCCCAAACAATCTCTCATCTGAAAGCTCATTGTACTCAACCTAAAGAGAAATCACAACTCCATTGGGATCCCACGGGTAAAATTGTGTAATGTCCCTATCATCACTAACCAATTCCTACAACGACATCATCAGTGCAACCAGCAGAATCGCCAAACTAAAACCATCTCAACAACTAATGTTGCAGGAACAAAAACATCATGTGAGAGCAACTCCGAAGACTGGCAAGACTTACCCCCAAACATTGCGTAGGATAAAGTGTCATACATATCATCTAGCTCATGCACCTCTAAACTGTGCATCCGAAAAATATCATGTACATGAGGATCAAATGAAAATCTATATGCACTCGTTATCATATACACCCCCGAAAACTCCTCGGCGAGACTTGTCTGGAATCCTGATGCACTGGTAGGATCCCAAACATCATGAACACTCATCTCAAGAGATTGATCAGCATCAACCTCGAAAAGTGGATTGTTATATGACAAAGCAACATCCATCTCAAACAATTGATTCACAAAGTTAAACCTCACCACTGTGCTGATCTGAATTGTATATCTCTGAATTGCCGGAGTCATGAAACATGTCACACTCCTCTTGAATCATATCATGCTCCTCCTCTATGACCTCGCCCTTCCCTCTAAAAAGAGAAATAGAGCGCAAGCTCCCCTCTGTAATCCCCCTCAACACGTACCTCTTGCCCTAGAACTCAAATCTCATCTCCATCATAGGAAAGTTGAGGGTGAACTCTCCAATATCTTGGAGCCACTGCATACCCAACACTATATCTAACTCACCCAAGTTGACTACATAGAAATCAACCTGTAGCTTGTAGTCATCAAATGAAAGAGTCAGATTACATATAAGTCTAGTGCAAGCAAGGGTATAACCATCTGCCACTGTAACACAGAATATAACGAAGTCCTTTGTTTGAAGTCTACACCTACTGACAAAACTCTCATCAATAAAATTATGTGTAGCCCCAGTGTCTAGCATGGCAACACATCGTTGTCCATCCACTAATCCCCTGATCCTGAAAGCAGATGCACTTGATACAGAGGTCAACGGGGATAGTTTGGCATTGGGTTTGAACTCTAGAGAGACTTTTTGAGCCTCATAATCATCATAAACAACTGTCTGGTCTGAAAGTTTAGACTCATCATCATAATAAACCCACATGGAACAATTAGCTTTGCCTGCCAACCTCAATGGACAAGTATGGTCTTGATCATAGGGTTCTTTGCACCAATAACCTAGTTGTTTCTTCCTTGGGTTCTCATGAGTTGCATCATCAAATTTTGCTACTGATTTTTTCTTTTGATATGCAATTGGTGGATGATCCTCCTCAGAAGGCAAAGTGCTAGATTTAGGCTGAAACTGCCTCTTAGGAGCTGCAAGCTCCATACTCCTTGCCTTTTTAATGGCTCCATGCAAGAAAGGCGGATCAAAAGCCTTAAGCCAACCTCTCAAAAGCTCCATGCAAGAAAGGCGGATGAAAAGCCTTAAGCAAACCTCTCAAAGGCTGCTGAAGACCCCCAGTAAATAACATAACCAATTGTCTCTCTGTCACATTAGGTACCATCACAGTGAGCCTTTGAAACTCGCTAATGTAAGAATCCAAACTGCCCATCTGTCTAAGCTGAGCAAGATCTCTGAAATATACCTCGGGATCCTTTTCGTCGAAGGGATAGAATTCCTGATAGGAAGTAATGAGGTTATGCTGCAAGGTAACCATCCCGTGATGACATCAATCGTGAGCCACACCATCCAGATGCAATGCTGCAAACTTAATTGCACTCACTTCTGTCATAGGAAGAAGAGCCAAGGAGGTGTCTAATATACTAATCCAAGCTCTAGCTGTGACCTTCCCGTTGCCATCAAATGTAGGAAGGGTGAGCTTGCTAGTCGCATGTTTAAGATCATTATTTTGGTTCCTTGGTCTTCTCTCTTGCCTTGGCGTGCTATGCTCTCCTTTGGGTCATGAATCTGTCAAAACACAAGTGATCTTTGACTCTTTGTGGCAATGCTTCCCACTCATCATGCATGGCCAAGATGTTATCAACAAATGCTACACTTCTTCTTCCACACTCCCTTCCTTTGACTCATTCCTCAAGAAAGTAGAGCGTGTAGGCCTATCGTAGGTGTCTGTAGGAACTCTTCTTGCCCTAAGAGTCCCAACTGCATTGCCATGCTCTTATTGATCATATTTTTGCCTTCTAGGCAAAAACATCTGCTGTATGGCTGTGTTAAGCTGCTGCAAAACATTTGTCACTTGTTGCTGTCCTGCTGCAAGACCTCTGAATATATCCATTGCCTCTCTTTCTTCATTATTTTCTACATTCCTAGGTGGACTACAACCTCTACTGTCACGCATTTCTACCAATGGTGTTTCCTCTAACTGACCAACCTGTTGTTTAGTTCTTCCCTTGTGTGTATAGTACCTGTTTGGGTCAAACTGCTGTGGCTGCATAAGAAACCCTAACTCTGCAGGATGACAAGAAACCGTTCTAATACCACTGTGATGAACCCTGCTGGTTCAACCTCTATCCAACCTGTGACTGTCTGTATTTTTTGTTTTGGTTTTTTTGCATAGTTTTATATTTTTTTGTGTTTTCTGAAAATAATTGACAATACGTGAAATGAAATCTGAAACTACGTGCAATTCACAGACAAAAGATACTTTTATTCATGGATAGATAACTACAATGCATAACAATTGCAATTATTAAATACTGAAATGAATTTGCAGCTCAAATGAGGAACCTGGATTGAATCACACCACCTGGGGATTAGCTTGAAACCCCACCCAAACTGTTTACAATGTTCTGATATTGCAGGGCGTCCAATATAGGATGATAATGCAGCACAAATCCTAAGTGTTTTGGCCTAGAAACCAAACGCTTTGACTGAGGGTACCACATGAGACCTAGAAAGTTGTATGGCAGCCTTGGGTTTATTAAAATCTGTCAACAAAATGCTGCAAATTGCAACTACAGGTCGGCCATGTCTAATTATTGCAATTACTTCTTTATTCTTAATTACGAAACTCCAAAAACTTCACCAATTTAACCAAATAGGACCTTTGCATGAAGCCCACAATCAGGCAATGATTCAGCTAGTCTTTCACAACCTCAAAATTGCACAAACACTAAAGAGATTTTGTCCTCCAATGCTGAAAATAGTTGAAACCCTTGGTCTCAAGCTCAAATCCCAAGAACATCCAATAACAAAGTCAAAATAATCATATGCATAATGAGATCGATTTCATTACTTGGGCTTTTATAATTCTTTCACAAGTTCAATCCAAGAGGCTTCTCAAATAAGCCTCATTATTGACTTATATAATTGCTTTGAGTTGACTTTATAAATAATCTTTAGTTTAGGCGCCAATTTCAATAAACCATTTAATACTCTTTAATGATGTCTTATGGCCCCATTAACTTTATTGACTTTATAATAAGCTTTTATAATGAATTATTAATAAAGTGCATCTTTATTAATAATTAAATAACATTAAATTAAGCCAATAAACTCATTTCAATAAGTCAACTGGAAATCAAGATGTCTACTGCATATGCCATGTGTTCAGGTGCCTTGCCAAAAATAACAACTCTGCGAATATGACTTACTATAAATAGTAAGTCCCTGAATATCTGTTGAAGGCAAAGATGCTAGGGCTCAACACTGCAAACATAACCTGTTTAGGTGCCTTGCTGTAATTAGAAATCCTGACTTTCCTGAAATAGTCACTTACAATAAATAGTAAGTGCGCCAAACTATACCAAACGAAGAACAATCCTGAACACTTCTGACCTCCAAAATGGGAATAAGCCTCCGCACTGCCAACTGGGACCCTCTAACCATCAAACTTAGCCTATGAGGGCTAATGATAGGCTAAACTAAACATAATCCATGGTGAGCTAAAATGGGGACATTACATTCAACTTTTTAGATTTATGATGGTTGATGGAGTCATTATTTGTAGCCATATAAACAATGTGAGATCTCTCTTTTGACAGCTAGCGAAAGTCAATTTTAAGGTAGATGACAAGGATACTAAAGCCATTTTGTTAAACAATTTCCCTTCCAATTTCAGCAATGTCAATTTTATTCTTAGTCAATCACCTTCTCAAACTCTGTTCTAACAGAAAAACGAAGGGTAGATTTGTACTTCCTAAGGTTGGGACTCCATAAAATGATGGTTGGAAATGTGTTTGCAGCAATAGATGAAACCCAAACTGTCGCGAGAATCTTCCAAAATGTTGGTGCTTGCACGAGGATTGCACAATTTGCAAGATATGATGGTGATATATTCCAATAATGACTAAAGAATCTGTTAATTGTGTAAGAGTTGGTATAGAATGCCCTATACTGTGCATGATTTGGCTGAAGATTGTAGCTACCCAAGAGCTAGGAACTTCTATGAAAGCACAAGAAAGATCAACTATGAGAGTATAATGCTATTTTACCAAAAAATACAAATGATAGATTACAATGGATTGAATAACAAAGGGGAACCCCTTGGTTATATAGGCCAAGGTGAACATAGGATTGCATAAGATTATGACGTTTTAAACTTTTGACTTGAGATATAAAGTGATAACAATCATATGTCATCCCATTACTAAAAGGAGGATGAGGGAAGATAGATAAAGTGTGATGTCTCTGGATTTTGTTCGTGTGTCTTCATGTTGATGTCTGAGGCTGTCACAATCAAATTAGGCATTCTAAGCCACAATGATGACAATGACAATTTAGAATCTAGTATAGATTGATGCAAAGCATAATCTAAAGACAAAGATATTTCCCTTGAACATAAAGAAGACTCCTCCAAATGCTACTCAAAAGCTAAGTCACAACGTTCGCTGAATTTTTGCCTTTAAGTTTGAAATTCGATGAAGGTCTAAAAAAGACATGAAATTCATTAAAATTTGGTTGAAAGTTTGTACTGCTCAAGGGCGATCTCAATTTTATTAAAAAATGTTTTCATAAAGCTTTTTGTAGGGTTCCTTTGATATTTTTTTGTGTTGAAGATGTATTGTTTTTTGCTAGCGGCTAGGGCACAACAATTTTCCTGTCTGTGTTAGAGGAAAGAGGTTTTAACGACATGTTTGTACTTCATGTTGGAAAATCTGAAAAGGGCACAATAAGTCCCACTCAGCGTTGGCAGTAAATTTCAACTTTGCCGTGGGAGGATACTTGTATTCAATAATTGCCTTTTCCATGGAAATTATTAATGAACCTTTGCACAACCTTGCAGCACCAAATTTTATCGTGATCTACACGCTCCTAGTTTCCAAGCTAGGCTTCCAAATTTGTAGTTTAAGTTTAGGTTTTCCTTCGTTTTTTTATATTTTATTAAATTTCAAAAAATGATTTTATTTTTAATTATTTTATTTACTTTATATATATATATATTGATCGGTAAAGGGCCAAAGCTGATATTAATAAATGTAAAAGTATACAATGTACAGAGTGCATGGTTTAGGGGAGCATACAAGTAGGAAAGAACCAGGAAGAAAACCTCCGGTGTAGCTCTTGACCTAATAACTATACAAACTCACTTTATCGACAAAGAGCTATATCCCCATACAAATTTCTTTAAGTTTACCCAACCCATCAAATTACAATACCAGTTGAACATATTGGCTATCTTACATACATCAACATTTACAACTGACATTCAGTACATAGTCTTTCTTGGATGTTAACATCTTATACTCTATCACTTTCCAGTAGATACATGGGAATAAAGTTGCATGATCGTATACTGAAGGACCTATCTTGGTCACATTCCCTGAAGTGCCATCACCAATCTTCTACTCTTATCCTTTCTTGCAAAACATTACTGTACCAGTCCAAAACAACTCAAGGGCCATTGTTATCCATGAAGATCAGTTTAAACAACCAGATTACCATTTAGATGATTCAACTTTTATTCCATATTAGTGCATATATTACCTCTTGATCTTATAGCTAATTCAAGATACCAACCGAGGAGCTTTTATGATGGAAGCATGAACCTGCATACCCTCTATCACCACCACACTATCTCTAAAGCATTGTAAATCTTAAATATGGAGAAATAATTAATTGGAAACTAATCTAAGCATTAGAAACCCTTGAAAGCATTGTTAGTCATATTTAATCATCTTGTTTTAATAAGAAATAAATGTAAATGAATTGCAAAATCTTAATTTTGAAATTAGAAATAAGATTATAGGTATAATAAAATTTCAGACATGTATCACCTCTACATCCTTTTTACTTTAAATTTATATTAAAAAGTAATATTTAATATATTTGAATTTATTAGTATTATAATTTATTTGTTAATTATATATTTTTAAATAGAATAGAATTTAGTATTTTTTATTTGGTTTTAAAAGTTAAAATAAAAATAAATTTTTAACTTTTTTTTTAAATTTTTGTATTTTAGTTAAATATAAATTATATAGTTGTTTTAATGTTTTGTAAAATAAAATTTATTGATTTTTTTTTATTGAATAAACGTTTTTACTGGTAAGAACAAAAAAATAAAATTAATTATTCATAGAAATCTAGTATTGATTTTGATTTTTTAAATAAAGTTTAGTTTTTCGTTTTGGGTTTTAGAGTTGAAAATAAGAAGTTAATATATTTATATTTTATTTATTTTTTAAAATAAAGTTTAGTGTTTTTATTTTTTTTAAAGTTGAAAATAAAGATATATTAAACTTATATTTTATGTTTATTAAAATAGAATTTAGTATTTCAACCATAGTTCAAAATATCGGTATCGGCAACTTATTGCCGAGGGCCAAAAAAAATATATTGGAAAATATCGAAGATAAGTCAAAAACTTATCAGGAAAATATCGGGAACTTTAAAACTTGCTTAAATTTAATTAAAAATGCATTTTTTTGCAAAATTCAATAAGCATATGCATCAACTTTCCCAAATAATTTCAGGTTCAATTTATTAAGCTGCATGGAATTCTCCCAGTGCAAAAACTATATTTTTTGATACCAGCCGATATAATTAATGAGCATAAAACTAGATTTTACAAGTTTGAAATGGCTTCTCTACCATTAATTTTTCTTAGTCTGCGTTGAAATGAGAATTTTGAAACGCGACATGTGGTAATTGGATTTGGTGAAAAGGACTTTCAAAACTTTCAAGTAATATAGCAAACAAAAAAATGATTTTTAACCTTTTCTGGGCCGTCAATCCCTATAAGCGGACTGCGGCCGATATTTTCTGCAAATATCGTGATAAGTTTTTAACTTATCGCCGATATTTTAGGCGATAAGTTTGCAACTTCTCTGCGCGATAAGTTCACGCGAAAGTTACAGAACTTGTCGTAGCGCATAACTTATCGCCGATAAGTCTGCGACAAGTTGATCTATGATTTCAACAAAGAAATACATCCTCGCATTCACGATCTAATAAATTTGTCATCTTTTTATAATGATTGCAAATCTATTTGACAATGTTAAACTATTTTGACAATTTTGTGGATCTATAATAATATTACTTTTATTTTTAAAAAATAAATTTATGAGGTGAATTTAATGCCGATTTTAATTTCCAATTTTTTTATCCTTCTCAAACTTCATCCAAGTTTTATTGGTGCTGAATTTGACTTGAATTCGAACCTTGTGACTTAGCTCGAAAGTATCCACAGTTGTGTGGAATTGTGAAGAATGATCACATGGAGAATGAACAAGAGGGTCAGAGTGTTCCCTCACAACAATCAAAGAAGGATCATCTCCATCAAAGAGAAGATGAATGCAATCAACGTTGTCTCTTAAAAATGAAATGTGGGGACTCTACAAACAAACCTACAATGACTGTCAAGTGTTCATGCTTTGTAGCCTTATTTGGAAGACAATGTGAGTCATGTTGTGCTAAATCACAAGAAGCCAAATGAACATGAGAGATGGGTTCATGTTGAACCACTACTCATGAATTATGGGTCAATGAGTTTGACTCAAAAACTACACAGTTAAATCCTGATAACAATATCACAACACAAACATCATCACATGCAATAATAGATGATGGAGATGAGATCTTTGTGCATGCCATTTGAGTACACCTATCATCCCCAATAGATGTTGTGTCCTTAGAGAATGATGAAGTAACACTAGATGATTCTTCCAACGTTGGATTACTAGAATCCCTAGCCTCAAGATGTTGACTCACAGATGAAGAAGACGAACCCTCTAAATCTGGATTAGGAGCCATAAACACTAAAGTATCAATAGAAGTCTTTGTAGGAGGAAAAGAAGTTTCTCTATCATCAAGACAACCATAATGTTCTAGTTGAGCAAGAATTGCAACTATATTATCATCAATTGGTCGAACAAGACAATCCACAATAGGATCCTTTGGGAATGGAGGTTCATTTGTATCTCCATACATCTCCCAAAGTTTGGTCATATGGTCACAGGAGGACTCAATATTGTCAGTGGCCATTTGTGACCACAACCAATTGCTCCTATGATATGTTCAGTCTTTATGTTCCACACTACTTACTCGCTTCCAATATTATCATGGTTTAGGAACTAGCCCATAGAGATAGAGCAAAAGATTAAGGCACCTACAATGTGCTAGTATTCCATCTTGCTAATACTTAAAATTCCCTCTATTCAAGCTGATTACAGCAAGATGCCATTTGATACCTGTGTTTATCCCCTGAACTTTAGTCACACAATAGACCAATCAAGGGACTTGATCCAACAAAAGCACAAGATTACTCTCCAAATTAGATTATCATGAAGTGCGCTGGCAAAATATGGTTTGACGCTTTATGTTCAATGCAATTACAAGTGTTAGTTTCCTAAAACAACAAACTAGACTTGATCTTGGTACAGGTAGATGCCAAATTTGGCCACAAACTCAAAGTGCAATTTTTACATAGAATGAGATATCTCTGATCACACCACTGTAAAGTACAAGAAAAATCATGCACTACCAAAAAAACGACACAAAATATTTACCATAGGAGCAAAAATGAAACTCTTAAATTTCCCAAAATGATAATGGTTCAACAACACTTGAGAGAAGATGCAATTTCTTGGAAAAACTAGGCACCAAAATAAAAACAACATATCACACCACTGCAAAGAGTACAAAACTCTACTCCAAACAAAAAAATTACTTTGAAAGAGGAGGCTAATCACTAAGTTATGAGCCTTTGATGTTTGCCTTCCAAAATAAAAATTCCAACCATGACTGAGGGGGCTTAAAAGGGGGTCGACATATTGATGTCAACTTGATGTCATGCTGACTTCAAGGTTGTCAATGAAATATACTTGCTTGGTGACAAAATATAACTTCAAATGGTCCAAATATTATATATTTTTTTAGAATGTTTTCTTTTGGCCAGTGAAACCCGGGGACTTGCACCCCCACAAAAACCTCGAAGTACCCGTCCCTGGGACGTCCCCGCATGGGTTCTTGGAGTACTCGAGTACCCCCACCTCCGCCATTTCGCAACCACTCCGCCTCCGGGACGGATACTTGAATTCTATTTGAATTTTGATTTTTGAATGTTACTGCTGGGTATGTACTATGTTACTATGTTGAATGTTCAATGGTTTTGGTTCGTGTTGCAATTTTGGTATGTTCAAGTATTTCAATTTGGTATGTTATACAAAAACATCATTTCATAACTAGCATTTCAAGTTCTATATGTAATATGTATAGTATGCAACACCCCCCCTCCCCTACCCCCGCCGCTGTCCCCCTGCTGTCCTGAAATTGAGGCCCTTTGTTCCCCCGTCCCGGAAACTCGTCTCGGTGTCCCCCCGTCTCGGCATCCCCTGCGCCGGTGTTACACTGCTTTTGGCTGATGTTGGTAGAATCTTTTAGAATATTCTCTATTTTGAATAATTTCTAAGAATATTCCCTCCATTGCTTTTCTTGTATTGTTGGTCCATTTACACTTCAAAATTTTAGGCTGGAATGTTTGATTGACGATGGTTGTGGGGTTTGTTTCGTCGTTAGGCCCATGGGCGTGTCTCGACTAGGCCACGTGGTGCTTATGCATTGGCTGTAGCTAATGCACACTATGCCATCGACAAAGCATGGTACTTTATTGTTTTTTTTTTAAATTTAAAATTTGAAAAATTAAAATAAAAAATAGATTTTTTAATTTATTTTTTGACTATATTTGCACATGTTTATGCCTATAAATAGATTTGGTAGAATATTATCTGCAATTTGTATAGTTGGGGGATTTTTTTGAGGGGCTCCCTGTGAAGTCTCCAATTTCGACGATTTAACAATTGACCATGGGGTCCTTGGGCCTTTTGGTCATGATGACATGGTTTGTTTTGGTCCAAAATGCTTTAAAATGACAGCTCCTTTTTGGATCTGGCAAACCACGTCCGAGCTTTAAACACTCATAGATTTAGCTTTAGATGTTCGATTTTGATGAAAGAAAAGTAAAAAATGACTTTTTAAAACCCTTATGAACTCAATGAAGAGCTCATATTTGCACCGACAAGCTTTGATTTAGACTTACAATACAAAGCCACAAGGAGGAAACTCCCTAGATTTGGTGCCTCTATCAAGGTTTTTTGATTTTCCAGATCGTCATTCGATGCAAACAAGCATACACAACTTCTACCAAGATTTGCAACCTAGATCTCTTAAAAAGACTATCAAGAACCAATCCCACAAGCTCTAATACCATATTGAATGGGTATATAATGCTCTACACCATGCAAGAATTCGTTGAAGATTGTAGCCAACCAAGATCTAGGAACTTCTATGAAACACAAGAGAGATTATGGGTGAGAGAATAATGCTATTCTTTCAAGGGATGCAAATGATAGATTAGATTGGATTGAATTACAAAGGGGAACCCCTTGGTTATATAGGCCAAGGTGAACACAAAATTTCATAAGATTATGATGTGTGTCTTAATCTTATAACTTGAGACAATAGTGATAACTATCCTATGTGTACCTTGAGTAAACTTAAGTAACAAGCTAGGTGATATATTAGTTAGATAAAACACCCCTTTCACACGAACACATTGCCCTAATTACCCTCACAACACCTTGGCAAGGGTGATCAACTAGTAAGTTACCCCAAACAGCAAATAAATCCTCAAAAGGGCAGGTGTGGCAGGAAAAAGGGTTTCCAAAATCCTCAAACCAACAAAAACACAACGTTGGCGATCTCTCCAAATAGAACACAAAATGTGATTACAAATATATTTGATACTAAAAGGAGCGAAAATCTCCTAAAATAAGAGTTATTTACCTATGAATGATGAGATCGACAACTAATTAAGCAACAAGATAAAAACTTAACTAAAAGAATATTCCTATAGACTTGATTGACCATTTTAAATTGAATATTACAATATTACTTAACTACCCTCCCGAAATTTTGCAAATTTGGCAAGATTCAATGACTTGGTAAGAATGTTTGCAATTTGATCCTTAGATGGACAATACTGCAACATCACCGATACATCTACAAGTTGCTGATGAAATGACAATGAAGCTCCACACATTTGGTAAACTTGTGGAAGATTGGATCTTGGCAAGCTTTAGCACCCCTTGATTGTCACAAATCAAGGCTGAAGGTTTTGCTTGAAACATATTCATGTCTAAAAGCATCTTTGTGAGCGGTATTGCTTCATATGCTGCTTTCACTGTTCCCAATACTCTGCTTTTGTTGGGAAATAGCTACTGCTTGCTGCTTCTTGTTGGTCCATGTGACTGAACCTATGCCAAGATTGAAAACATATCCTAAAGTAGATTTTCTGTCATTAACAAAGCCAGCCCAATCTGAAAATGTGAACCTAACCAGTTTAGGGTCTTTGTTTCTACTATGCAGAATGCAAAAATCAAGTGTCCCTTTAACATATCTCAACACTTGCTTTGCTACAACCCAATGTTCTACCTTTGTGCAGTCATGAATTTGGAAATTTAACTCACAACATTGCTCAAATCAGGTTTAGTGTTGTAAGAAAGATAAGTCTGTCCACTAGTTGCCCAAATGTGGTTGATGGATTGCCTTTGAGTCTATTTTGGCTGAAAGCTTCAGGTCTTTCTCGATAGGTATGTAGAGGAGATTTTGCAATCTGTGATTCTAGATTTGTCGAGCAAACTCTTGGCATATTTAGATTGAGAAATAAAATTACCACCACCTGATTTCCAAACTTCTATACCTAGGCAGTAATGTAGGAGGCCTAAGTCAGTTATGTCAATAGCCTTATTCAAAGTACATTTGATTATCTCAATCAAATGCACCCCGCTACCTGTGATGGTGATATCATCCAAGTAAATGACCAATAGAACCTCATTACCTACATTTTTGACATCAGATTTAGATCCAAAGTACTTCGTTGGAATCCTTGTTGAACCATACACCTATCAATTTTAATGTACCATGCCCCGGGTGCCTTCTTGAAGCTATAAAGGGCTTTCATTAGTTTGCATGCTTGATGCTCTTTTCTTGCATCGTGAAAATCTTGAGGCTGAGTCATGTACACTTTTTCCAACAAGTCACCATTGAGGAAGACACTCTTTATGTCCTGTTGAAGGACATTTTAGTCAAACAGTGCTGCAATGGCCAAAACTAAATGGATGGTGCTCATCTATACTTTAGGATCAAAAGTCTTCTCATAGTCAATACTTTCTCGTTGTGAGAAACCTTTTCCGACCAACTATGCTTTGTACTTGTCATGCTTACCGTCATCTTTGTACTGAACTTTGTAGTGAAATTTGTACATCCATATGCAGCCGATGGGTTTCTTCCTTTTTGGGAGATCTAAAAGAACATTTCTTATTTTTTAGAAACCTTTGATGTTCAATTTCCACGGTCTTTTCCCATTCAAGTATACCTTTTGCCTTTGCAAAATATTGGAGCTCATAACCTCCCTAAATATTGGCCATAAGTGTGAAGTTAACTGTGTTCTTACTATTGCCTTTGGATGATCTACCCTTGATCATTTCATCATCCCAAACATCACTAATGACATTTTTCTACCATTTTGGTCTCTTCTTAGAAACCTTTCCATCTGAATCAGCATTGACATCATGTTGCATGTTTTAATGACATTTAGATGGAAATCCAAACTATCATCAAGAAATTAGTTTGGTCTTGGTACCTTCTTGGGAGACTCCTCACGCTTAGAATCCTCCTGCTCTTTAGGTTGAGCCAACTGTAGTTGAATACTTCAATCCTTACCCTTAATAGGCTGATCTTCAGTATTCTTGATGTCGGAATAGAGCTAAAAGGGCCTAACTTCTTCATCGATCACAACATTCTGCCTAAAAATTAAGTGGCTAGTGTCAACATCAATCAACCTGTAGGCTTTATGATTTTTCTTGTACCTTGATAGCTTTAACTTTTGACTCTTAGAGATTAACTTGGTTCTCTTTGCATTTGGAATCTAGACATATTTGAAGAACTTAAGATGACTTACCTTCGGTTTCCTCCCAGACCAAGCTTCCTTTGAGGTCTTCTCCTTCATTTCTTATGTTAGAGATTTGTTGAGAGAAGAAACTTTAGTGTAAACTGTTTCAGCCCAAAACTTCTTGGGAAAACTCTTGTTTTCCAGCATACACCGGGCCATCTTTGTAATAGTATGGGTCCTTCTCTCAACGACCCCATTCTAATGTGGAGTGTAGCGTGTTATGTATTGCCTCTTGATTCTGTGTTTAGTACAAAAGTTGTTGAATTCATAAGAAGTTTTGAACAAAATTCACCTCTCTTATCAGATCTAAAGAGCTATGATGTCACACTCCGTCTCTTTCTCTACTAATGATTTGAACTCTTGAAATTCGTGAACACATCTGATTCTGACTTAAAGGAAACCACCCACATAATTCATCAACAAACAAACGAATGTACCTGGTAGTAGTGAACAATGCCATATTCATTGGTCCTGAAATATTTGCATGAACCAACTCTAGGACTCTCAAGGTTCGCTAAGACTATCCATTTGAAAAAGGAATTTTGTGGTGCTTCCCTGCTTGGTAAGCTTCCTAAACATCCTATATCTGCCAATGTATGTTAAATTAGCCATCTACCATATTCTCTAGAGCTAATTGAGGTACGTAGGTTAGGTTGAGGTATACCGCTGATGCCATAATGTATTGATATTCTATGTAATTTTGTTTGCCAATGCACACTCTTGAGTCTCTCGATTTTAACAAGCTGATACAAACCATTATCTTTGATACCAATAACAATGATTTATTGGATTCTTTGTCAAAAATATAACATTTATCTATGACAAATATGAGATTCAAGCTGGGACAGTGGCACATAATCTGATGCACAGACACTATATTGAGCTCCATTCCTAGGACATAGTACACATTGAGAAAAATGAGATTTTTTCCTCTAGAAGATATTTGTACATTTCTTGTGCCAACAACTGTGTACTAAGCATCACTGAAGATCACTAAATTTGGGCAAGCCATATACTTCATGAACCAATATTTCCTATGGGTGAAATGTCGAGATGCTAAAAAATCATTGTAAGAAAAGGGAAAAAAATAGGAAACTCACAATTTGTAAAAAGGGGTAAATGTTTAAAAAAAACTTATGCAGAAAAATACCCTAGCTGGGGTTTCTTCTAGTCATGTTTTTTCAACACTTTCCCACACGATTTTTATAGAAAAAATTGTTAAAATATGTGGGGAATAAATTGTGAAATTTTGTGCCCTTTTGCCAAAAATCTATGATTCACCTTTAAAAATCCCAATTTTCGGAAAAAAAACAAGTTGCAATTTAGAAAAAATATAAAAATCCCTGATTTTGACCAAAAACGTTGTGCAGAAATAGGTTTGCAAGTTTTATAGGCAACATGAACAATTTTTATGGCAAAACTTAAGAGTTATTTTGTGAAAAAATCTGCTCAAAAACGTCAAAGACAGAATCCATGATTCTCTTTCCCTAGTTTCATACGACATCATATTGTACCGTACCTTGTACTTTTGGCACGTTTTATGTCTTACCAGCGATTCCTCAATCTGTCATTGCTGACAACAGTCCCTAAGATGATTCGTTGTTACATATCTCGAGGCTCTAGCTAAGCTCTGATATCATAATACGAAAAATAAAACATAGAATGATAATTAAGATATTTGATGTTGAACTAAGGAGCTAAAGTTTTCTTAAATAAGAGTCACAAAAGATTTATCCGTAAAGGATAAGATCAACAACTAATAAAGCTACAAGATAAGAACTTAAATAAAATAATAAAAGAATATCAATAAAGTCTATCCTAAGACTTCACTGACCATTATAAGCTAAATATTAAAATATTACTTCAGTACTGTCCAAGATTTAACAAGCCTTGGTGATGAACAAACACCCAAAATTTTGAAATCTGCAATGAATCCTTGAAGTCACGAATCTTTAAATCTGAAAATGATTCAATCAAGATTCAACACACATGCAACAATCAGATCGAATTGCCAATGTTGGAGATGAGGATTTTTGTCCCCAAATCCAATAGTGAAAATTCTAGAGGGTCTTTGTTCTCCAAGATCATCAAACCAACCAAGGGTTTTCACCTTATGTGGCAAAACTTGAACACAAAGCTCAAAGTTTGAAAGTTGAATGGCAAAATGATGTCAACTTGATGATCCAAATGAAGCTAGGCTCTCTTCTTTTGTAGCACCTCATTTGGGCTCTTGGTTCCAATTTCCTAAGTATTTAAACATCCTTATTTTATTAGTGCTGAAAACACTTTTTTTATCTAAACAATAATATTATACAATTTGCCCCTTAAATTAAAAAATATTAGGTCTAAGTTAAAATAATTTTAAAAATTATTTGCCTTCCTTTTCCCTATAGCCTATAGGAAATGGGGATAAACTAGAGTTCTTCTCCTTGGTGCTATTTCTGAATATTGGATGTAACATTTTTAGCGTTTTAGTTTTTAGTCATTGTGTTAGTATGTTTTGCTTTTCGTACAATAAGCCTTAAGAGTGATGTTAATATATATGACTTATCTTTGTAATAAGTCATTGTAGTGTCTTAGTGGTGTGTAAGTGTTGCCTATCATTGGCATTTATAATCTTGGACAAGCATGATATTTATTTATAGTCAGTTACATCTCTGAAATAACATATAATGAGATGAATCGCTTTGTAGTACTCATTCCAATATCTAATAATATTATATTGGGTTCTCTTATTTCTATAAAAATGACACAAGGATATCATCATCATTAGAGTGAAAAATTTATTATCTACAATAATAATAAATAAGGTCATGGAAATTCAGGAATGATAACGTTTTTAGTGGCAGGGGCATGGGCAGGTTGCTCATTGAGTCTCTCAGGAGACTCATTATCTTTACTGTCACTTCGCAGGTAACTGTGATCATGCGGCTCTCAAAGAATAAGTTTGAGAATCCGTCGAAGGATGGAACAACTAGAGGCTTTCCATGGGAAATCTCCCATGGGTTCACGTGGACAAGACAGTCAGATGAGAGGTCTCAGTTTGAAGAGGCCCTCAATAATTTTATTAGGGACCTCAATGAACAAAAGAGAAGAGAAAATCAACCTCAAGCAACAACACTCCCAGTTGCACAGGTTTTAATGCATCCTTACCTTTAGTTTATATAGGCTGGAAATCATCTCAGCTCGATGGATGGCCCATCAAGATGGGTCGTGTGGGTTTGTTGATGTGAGTTTTATGCCGCTGTAACATACAGGATGAAACACTTAGTATTCCAGGATGAAACACCAAATATCAAATCCTCTCTTGAATAAGGATGCTCATATGCTAAACAATGTAGATGCATTGTGTGATCAAATGAGACAACCTCAAGGTTCCTTCTTTATCGTGGACTTCCACTCAGTTTTATGATGTGATATGCTGGTTATCACAAAAAGACTTACGCTGTTCAATCGAGGGATATCAACTTGACTTTAACTTCTTCAATCACTTCCAACCAAACAAATTGCAAAGGAAAGGGTTTAGAAATTCTAATCTACTCCTAGAATGCAAGAAATTGTGGATGTCTTTGTGACTCTACTAGACTTAGTTTAGCCATTGACATCAACCAAGCTAGTGCAATCTCCTAAGGTAAATGTAAGATGTTCAAATTACCACCATTCCATTTACACCACCCATCGATGCAAATCAATGTGCAAGCAATGATCGAAGTTAAGTTCATGAAAATGCCATTCGACCATGCAAGGCAAACTTACAATCAACAAGTAGCTAGTGGTTTGGTCTAAGCGAGTTCACCAAAGATACATCCAAAATCACTTCCATTCAACTAAACACTATTGCTAATCTACTCTAAATGAGGAATTGAAGAAATCATACAATGCTCCAAAGCAACACAAGTAATCACTTTTATAGTATTATGGCAACAATTTCTCCAAGTCTCCTCTCCTACTCTACTCTCTAACTAATGAGTTACAAATGAGAAGACCATGGCCTTTTATAGTTGTTTAATTACATTGAAGGGCCAAGATTGATTCAAGATCAAGGGCCAAGATTAACCCATTACAAATCCTAATTAGGGTTGTCACACTATCATCCAATTTCATGAAGGCACCACTTTGTGGTCCAATAAGAAAATTACAATGCCTTTTGAGAGCCAATGAGAAAATAGATAAGATAAAGGCACTAGATGCCTTCCACACGCATACTTGGCATAGTCTCCTCTCCTACTCTACTCTCTAACTAATGAGTTACAAATGAGAAGACCATGGCCTTTTATAGTTGTTTAATTACATTGAAGGGCCAAGATCGATTCAAGATCAAGGGCCAAGATTAACCCATTACAAATCCTAATTAGGGTTGTCACACTATCATCCAATTACATGAAGGCACCACTTTGTGGTCCAATAAGAAAATTACAATGCCTTTTGAGAGCCAATGAGAAAATAGATAAGATGAAGGCACTAGATGCCTTCCACACGCATACTTGGCATAATATGATTGAATGTGCTTGAACACATGTAATTGGAGCCTTCTGATTGGTAGAAGACAAGTGGGCGCTACCTCAGCTTCCTTATCTTGTAGACTTGATAAATATCCTTTGATAATGAGAAAATGTCTTGATACTCAACATTACCAAGCCTTCAATTATGATGGCATATTCCCAAATTGTTTCATCTTCTCAAATTTTCTCCATCCTTGTCCTTAGAATTTTCTCATTGTCATGATTTCAAACTTGCTTATACTTGCGAACTTGATGTCTCTTTTGATGCCTTGACGTTGATCTTCTTGAAGTGATGAGGCCTTCATGCACTTGGATCCTTCAAAGTAAACTTGGATTTCCGAAGTAAATTCAAGTTGGTGATGATTTATTTCACTTTTAGACTTTGATTTTTCTTTTCTCCTTGTTCTTTGCTTTCTTGAACTCCATCTTGATCTTGCCTTGCATTTGCACTAAGTTACCGGATTCGGACCCTGAACCCTCGAACCGGGTCCAGATTCACGGATTGGTCTGTGCTGGATCCGCTTGGACCACCAAGGACCCACGACCCAAACTGAGTTAAAGTGGGCCCAAACTCACTTAAAAATAATTTTTTAATTATTTATTTTCACCAAACCCTAAAACGACCCTAATGTGGAGCCTCCAAACACATTTCATTTCACATTTGCTCTCTCATTTTGCTCTCTTATTTTTTGTATATATAATGCATATATATATATACACACGAACCCATACGAATCATAATGGAAAAGAAAATTCCACGAACCCACGAACCGGATTCTCGAACCGGATTCTCGTACCCAAACCTGAACCGGTAACTTAGCATTTGCATTTTCATCTTTGAGATTCATCTTTCTTGTCTTCAAACACCTTCTTGCTTGAAGTTTTGAACTTGATCTTGCCACATCTCTTTGCTCTCCAAGCCTCTCCTTCAATCACCTTGCAAAAACAAAAGAGAAATTGCATTAAGCTCACAAAATTGATAAGAGTAAACAAAATGCAGGAAATTTGAAAGCTTGCATGAAATGAAATTGCATCTATATTTGCTTTAAATCAACCTTCCCATCTACTAGACCAACTTGACCAAGAATTCTCATCAACACAAGGAGGCAAAATGCACTTTTATCGTGAATTCACTATCCAAATTTCCTCTCCTTCAATTCCTTGCATCTCTGTTTTCTTTTGAAAATTAGTGAGTTTTCTCTCCAAAACTCCCCAAAATTGTTTTCTCAAGCCTGAAATCGCTGCTAAACAAGAAGTCGCCGCCTTTGGAAGAGAGAGATTGGCGAGAAAATGGAGTGCCTCCATCTCTCTTATATAGGTGATTTCAAATAATGAAAAGGCATGTCCTTGGGCTGACTTGTCTTCATTTTGGCCAATAAAATCATTGTGATTTAAACATATACCCTCCTATGCAGGCCGACTTCAATCTAGGATGAAAGGCAAGTTTTAGCCTTGAAATTATATGTTATGCGGCCCCTGTTTCAATTCCCCATCGATCTGACCTTGCTCATGATTAAATTTGGGCGGAGATATGGATGCTCTCAGGATTAGGAATCCTGATTAGGGTCTGATTTCGCCCCTTAGTCAGGATAAATTTGGTGCCATTTGATTGAGTTTAAATCACCCTCACCCTCATTTTGTTTTCCACACCTCATTCCTTGTTTGTTGACTGAAATTCATTAATTGCAATTTGCTTTGGAGAGATTCTAGGGGGCGTTTTGATCTGATTTTGTCATCACTTGTTCTCATTCACCAAGATTTTATCGCCATTTATCTCTAGCCGTCATTTTCTTCAATTCTGGGACTTGAAGCTTGGAATTCACGTTAGATTCATCAATTTTAGGGGCGGAGATCATGGGTAAGTCAGGATTAAACCAAGATATTGGGGCGGAATTCTGCCCCCTCTCGAGATTAGGAATCCCAAGAGGTGGTCAGAATTTGACCCCCCCTCTTAGGACTTTCCTTTAATATTTTCATATTTGCAAATCCTCATGATCTGATTTGAAATCTCAACTCCTTCACTCCTTGCTTAGTTTTGGTCTGATTTATGATGCATTTGAAGTCAAAAGACTCCTTATTGCTGTCTTAGACTCATCCCCAATTCAACTATTCCACATCCTAGGCCATGAAATTGTTTTTCACACCCCCTTTCTCATGAAAATCACCTTAGGATTTTGTAAATGCAGGGCGGAATTTTGATACATGCTGAGATCAAGAATCCCAAGAGGAGGGTGGATTCTGCCCCTCCCTTGGGATTATCCCTTTGGCCTTTCTAAACCACAAGTCTATGGGCTTGATTTATACTTCGAACCCCACCATCCTTTGCTTGATTTGAATCTGATCTTTTCGTGGATTTGCAACCATTGCTTTTGCCTTGAAATACCAACTTGCTTCATGTTCGAATTACCCCTCTTGGTTGCTGTAGATTAGGGGGCGGAAATCTGATGTCTCTCGGGATTGAGAATCCTGAGAGGGTCGGATTCCGACCTCCTCTCGGGATTACTTTACCTTTGCAAATTCACCTCCCAAAACCATCATTTTGTTGCTTTTCACTCATCCTCCTTGATTCTTTCATCATTTCGCACTTGAATCTCATCTTGAAGTCACTTGGGAACCATCTAAACTTGGGCCTAATTTTGTGGTTGTCGGGATTGTGAATCCCGAGACATGGTCAGATTCTGACCTACTCTTAGGATATTAATTTTGCAAGTTAACTCCCAATTTATCACTTCAATTTCTTTAGCTCGGAGGGCAAAATGATTTATATAAAATAGAACATTTAAGTATAAGTTATTTGAATTACTTCAAGTTATATTTTATATAAATACTGTCAAGATGTTTAAGATAGGTTTCAGGTTCATAGGAGTTATGATAAAGATTTTAGATTTTGGGATTTTCCAAAAAATTCCAGACTTATAAAATTTCAGGATTTAGCACGCCTCCAACAATGTTACCTCCCACAACCTTTCTTGACTTTCTAAGATCAAATTGAAATTGAAACGAGGATTTTCAAAAGGTTCTAACTGATTTCATCACAAATCCCTTGATTTCAACTCCATAACCTTGACTAGCTTAGCCCTGCTCTCGCTCACACCCCTTGATTGACTTGATTACCCAACGAGCCAAAGTTGGTCAAACATCTTGCAGACTTGGAGACTTGAAAATTGATACCAACTAAGACCACCTAAGACCACTACTCCTATTGCCAAAGCAAAAAGAGGGGTCCCCATTTGCAATGGGGTGATGGTGTGAAAACCTCATAACACATTCCAAGCATTGGAGATAATAGTGATCCTGATGGTGACATTCAGTTTGGATGGTGGGCTGATAGTTCTCAGTACTTTGAATATATATATGTAACGCTTTTTGTTATATGAACTTTCGAGTCCTATATATTTTGTTATGTAGCTCTCTTATTGGATAGAGTTGGTATAGATATATCTATATAAGATTGCTGTAAAAGTGACTTCATGATTATTAATAGAAAAAAGTCACTGCAGTGACTTAGTGGTGTGTAAGTGTTGCCTATCATTAACATTTATAATCTTGGACAAGCATGATATTTATTTATCGTCAGTTACATCTCCCAAATAACATATAATGAGATGAATCTCTTTGTAGTACTTAGTCCAATATCTAATAATATTATATTGGCTTCTCTTATTTCTATAAAAATGATACAAGGATATCATCTTCATTAGAGTAAAAAAATTATTATATAAAATAATAATAAGTAAGGTCATGCCAATACCATAGAGCCTCTTTAAGGAGTTTTTTGTCTAATATATTTTTTGATTTTGAGAATGCAGCTGATGAAGTGTAAGTCTGATGAGGACGGTATAACTTCTTCAAGACGGATATGTATTATACTATTCATTTCTTGGAAATATTGAAGTTGGATTTTAGATATCAATCAGTGCTATAGAAGTTTCCTTTTTAGAAGTTTGAGGGCAATATTAACCTGCTTAGTGTGTTTGAAAATAGGCTTCTGTTCTTGTTTCTGTAGACATCAAGGGAATAAAGTTTTTCCCCAATGCCTTACCATTGTTGAGGTTTACTTAAAAGCATCACTTATTTTTGAGCTGTTCTCCTACTTAGAATAATTTTGATAAGTGGGCTTGTTCGATAGTTTCTGCTGTTTTGGTGTGAGAAGGTGCCATATTATGTGGAGGGTGTTGGTGTTTTAAAATGTTTTACGCTTTATAAGCTACCAATATACCTTTAGATGGATTTTGAAGAATGGTTAGTTCCAAATATGGGAAAATCTAAGGTAACTGGACTAACTGTAGGGACAAGATTGCCGTCTGCACTTTTGGTCCTGCAAGACCATGGCGGGTTCACCTAATCCAGCTCAATATACAACACTTTACAACTCTCTTTGGATTTAAACAACAAAAAATGGTAAGAAAGTACTAAATGATAACCACTCATTCATTGACTCTCAATTACCATGAAGAACATACAACACTCAACCACAAAACTCAAAAGGATTTGAAATGGTTTTGATTTAAACTTTGCAGAATATAGCCAAACCCAATCAAACATATATCACTATAGAAGCTACTAATTCCTGATCAATGCTTTATCCATTGGGCAATATCTATAATGCAGATGTAGAACACAAAAACCAACTATTGTCAAAGATTCAAAGCCATAAATACAACTAACCCAGACCAAACACTTCTTATAAAATCCTTGTGCAGACCAAATGAATCTATGTCTTATCTAGAGCAATATTTAATTTGATCCTAGATCAATACTAAGGAATAACAACATACACATAGATAAACTCTATACAATGAATCAGAAAATTCACAACTCAAGAAATAGGCACAAAGGAGAGACTTGAATCTGGAATATTTGTATTAAGTATGAAGAATCATATTCCTGTATCAATTTGATTCAAAATATACACCACTTAAATAAATGCAAAAGACCTGAAACTTTCTATTCTATATTGACACAGTCTAGATACAAATCTGCTATATCCTTGACTGGAAACAAATACACAACTCAATGTTTTTCTATACTTACCAATTTTCCAGCCCTTTCTAAATGATCTTGGAAAACCTTTTATAGAACAAGGATTGCAACAAGCTTAAGATCATTTAGGTCAAGAGCCAACAACCAAGTTACTACAAGACACTAAAAGCAATAACTCATTACAACCACCAAACTGCTCTGCCTTCATCAAGTAGAAACTTTTTCTTTACTCCTTTCTGTGTACAATCTGATTTGTAGTCGTCAATCACCTCGGGATGTTGGAGAACAATCCCCTAGGGTTATAAAAGGTTTGCAAATCTGGTCAAAAACCCTTAATCATCACTTCTCAACATAAATGCATTCCGAGCCATCAAATTACCACCCTTCGGCACCCCACGACTGCATAAATGCAATCCAAAAGATCAGATTCATCCATCTACTCTCCTGTAGCATAAAACGTAGAGCCACCGCTTCAAAACCCTATGGAAAATATTTAAAAATTCAAATATCTATTATAACGGTCAGCCCTAGCGCGAAAGTCACCATCAACGGCCCAGATCGAACTTTATACTCATCTTTAAAACACAGCCATCGATCATCCTATAAAACACCCGCAAGCCCTAGCAAATGAAACACTTAAGCCCAATCAACGACTCCTTGGACATCCACGTGGCACTACTTTATTGGCATTGGAAATTCTTTTTCTTTCTTTACCTGCTCTGACCGACTTGGACAGGTGCCACTTAAGCGTGATCTCGTGAAGACTATCCATCGTGCAAGCGCAATCAACATAAATGCATTCTGAGCCATCAAATTTCCACCCTTCGGCACCCCACAACTGCATAAATGCAATCCAAAGGATCAGATTCATCCATCTACTCTCCTGCAACATAAAATGCAGAGCCACCGCTTCAAAACCCTCTGGAAAATATTTAAAAATTCAAATATCTTTTATAACGGTCAGCCCTAGCGCGGAAGTCACCATCAACGGCCCAGATTGAACTTTATACTCATCTTTAAAACACAGCCGTCAATCATCCTTTAAAACACCCGCGAGCCCTAGCAAATGAAACACTTAAGCCCAATCAATGACTCCTTGGACATCCACGTGGCACTACTTTATTGGCATTGGAAATTCTTTATCTTTCTTTACCTACTCTGACTAACCTGGACAGGTGTCACTTAGGCGTGATCCCGTGAAGACTATCCATCGTGCAACCGCGATCAAGGCATTACGCCTACCGTCGGATTGAATCAGATTTGCTTTACCTTTATTTTACCTTCAGCTCTGGGTAGGACCCATCATGTGCAACGTGGTGCAAAGGCGTGTTTCTGCGGTGAATAAACAACAAACATCTTTTGATTAAGGAATCGCGCCAACCGTTGGATGAAAGCAGATTTGACTGAGCAATATCTCTTTTCAAAGCCCCTGGACCCACGATCTCATATGCTACGTGTCAACAAAACATGATTCCGCGGTGGATAAACAACAAGCATCTCCGCATCAAGGCATCACACCATCCGTTAGGTCAAATCTGATTTGATCTGCCTTTACCTTTATTGTAGCCCTGACCGGGTCCCATCATATGACACCCGTCAACCAGGCGTGAACCCGCGATGAATAACCTTCGTGCATCTTCGCATAGCGGTATCACGCCAACTGCTCGATCTTCTTTAATCTGAGTGTCCTTAACTTGCCGCTAGCTTTGAAAACACTGACCTCACAATCTGAAGACAGACACTTGGCACCCATGCGTGATTCCTTGAAGAGTAAACTGGCTGCATCTTTTGATCAAGGCATTACGCCCGCCGTTGGATCAAAAACAACTTGCACGACATCTGGTAAAGCATAAAACCCCACGGGAAACCTTAGACTTAGGAAAAATTAAAACATACCCCGCTAGGACTTTAGGACATACTTAAAACACAGACCCCGCGCATGATAACTTAAGGCTCATGACCTAATAAAACTTAAGTGGCTCCTGAAAAAGGTAACACCATTTTATAAAAGACACGGGAGATCTAGGGTTTTTTGACCAAAAAGGAACCAAGGGCTTGGAACCAATGTCAAATAGGGTTTAAGGACTAGGCTCAAACATTGTATAAACATGAGCAGGACTCAGAACCATGGAAATGTTTTTGCAGTCCTAACAGAGGGAATCAACTTGTACTGAAATGAGAGATTGTAACAACATACTGTCAATTGTTAGGACATAATTGGACATTATCTCTTTAAAATTGTGGGGTAAAACTGCTTACACTATTCTCCCTCTGACAACTGTCAAAATTTTTATGTTCTTTTATCCGTCATAGTTTTGTGTAAATATTTTATCGTAGAATGGAATTTTAATAAGTTCAAGCATTAGATGTTATATAGGCATTTGGTCTTTATTTAGACTGCCATAAAATATTTTTTCATTTTTCTATCAAATATTCTAGATGGACTTTTTTATGGTTTTTAATGTCAGTTTCTGTACATCCTGTTCTCAATATCCGTCTATAAAGTTAAATGTACTAATGCCTTCAAGTGCTTGTGCAATTTCAGATACTATACAGGTTATCCAAGGGATATTGGACCCTCACAAGTAATTGAATTCAAGTCTGAGCGTCAGTTTGTGCAACTTCTGCATGAAGGATATCCTGTTGTTGTAGCCTTTACAATAAGGTATGTTTCCCTAATCTAATATGGGAACACATAGCAAGGGGCATGTGGGAAATAGCTTAGTCTGATATGCTTCTTTTAATCTTACTGCATGTTGAGATAATCTGAATCTCACAAATCTCTCTCAAGAATGCAGCATGTTGCAAATTGATTGGTTTTCAGTAAATGACTTATAGCTGATCAAATGTGATTATGTTGTGTGGCAATATTACCTATGTACGAATCAATCTTTGTGGTTATTTTACATGCACATTTATTTATTTGTTTACATAGTTTCATTGCAGATGTCCATATACGGAGCACCTTGATCAAATGCTGGATGCAGCTGCAGCAGAATTTTATCCCCATATAAAATTTATGCGTGTATGCAATTATGACTTTGACATACAAGTTAGACTAAGCACCACTGATGCATGTTGATCATTTTATTAGATTATTTTATGAATAATCATGGAATCATCATAATCTGCTACATGGTTTTACATAATTACTAATATTTGATTAGATACTAAAATTTGGAACTGGCTGCAGATAATCTTTTATTTACTAAATTTGCTACCAAATGCATCATTTTGAGAAGTTTTTGGGTTTTTTATTTCTTTTTATGGTGAATATAATTTTATTGACTTCTAAGTTTCTTATGTAGGAAAATCATAACTGCTTAAGGCAAGAGTTGTTTGGAAAAGGTTCTTCCTTGTCTATGGATGTTATGATTTTGACCTTGAAAAATATCTCACATTGGTAATAATGGTGAGGAATGAAGGCTTAAAAGTATACACGCACACAAAAGTTTCTAACAAATGTCTATTGGTTCTCGTGTGCTTTGTTAGTCGCCATTCCTTGTGAATTGTCGCTTATATTTGAGTGAAGAAGTCAGAGAAATGACTACTCATCGAAAATAGTTATCAAAGTGATGGTTTTATTTACAATACTCCAACCTAGTTAAAAATACCCCAAAAGAACAAATAGCTGAAGAATATTACTCTACACAATCTCTCATTACTTCATAAATTTGCCCTTTTAAAAGCAGATAAACTGTTTAATTTGCTTACAAACAGCATCCATCTTGCATAGCTTGAAAGTTGTTTTTTAGAGCTTACGTTGAGAAAATAAGGACTTCTCTTGATGTTCACAAGTTACTAACAATTAGTCAATATGACAGATAGCTACATTATGTGCACCATCTCGATGATGTGTGATGCTAAATACAAGTTTAAAAAATTACAGAGATACCACAGTTTTATCACTTGGTGTGAGTTGAAATGTTGAACACAAATACATACAGTTTTTATCCAGAAAAACTCTCATAATTTATGGACTGTGGAAAGCTCATGCCATATAATTACAAAGATATCAAAACAACCATATGTTTGTCTATAATTGTCACTGATCATCTTACATGTTAATGATTGTAGCTTCAATCTGATGATTCCAATCGATGAAATCAAATGTTTTAGTGGCCTATCGGCCTTAAACATTTGATATCTATCCTCTATTATCATGAAGCATTGTTAATATTGATGACAATTATTGAGATAACATTATATATTGGTGACTGAAGATTGGAGGGAGTTAGAGCTATGTACAGGCGGCTTGTGACTGATAAATTACAACCTGCATCTCTTCCTTGAGGGATGTCATTGAATTCCATCATTGGCATCATTTATTTTTGTTGCTATCGCCTGTGGAGGTCAGAGACTTCTTGCATGTGGGGAAATAAAGAGCCCCAGCTTCCACGTTTTTCAGCAGACGTGGGATTTCAGAGATTAATAACAGGTTCCTTTTTATGTATCAGATTTTGGTTGAAACTTGAAACAATAATAAATTTGGCAATTGAGGGATGACTATACTCATAAGTCTAAATGATTGATTTAATGCACATGTTCAAGATATATTTATTGGAACTTAATTTCAAACAATCAATTTCAATTATAAATTCACCTGAATAGTGAATTTGTTAGAAAAATTGAGTCAGAGCTAGACAGGCTCATTACAAGCTCAGCTTGCACATATGAGACATTGTCCTCTTACTGAAAGTGTTGTGTAGAAGTTATTTTTGGATAGAGAAGTACAGTCTCTGATTCATACATAGGACTCGTTGCAAAGATTTTTCTGGAGTGTCAATAGGAGCACCTAAAAAGCTTAACCATTTATCAATGTGTTAGGAAGCTTTTTTGGACAATTTTACTGGTGGGGCAATAGGAGGTGTGGTAATTTTCTCTTCAGCTTTGCTATTGCCTTCTATCAATTCTTCTTTTGTTTCAAAGGATTATTTGACTTGGGTTCTTTTTTGTTTTCTCAAATTATGGTTAGTTTTGCCTTCCTCCTCCTTTCTCAAACTCTGGTTAGTTCTGGCTTCATGGACTGATTTACATATTCAGCACTGATCATAGAACATCAGAGCAGATTTGAGGAAGTCTAAGAAGGGAGGAAAGAAGAGTTTATTGCAGATTTCGAGGCAGATTTCACCTTCCTTAAGCTCGTTGTTCTTGTCCTTGGCTGGCCATACAAGCCTGGTGAGGGGTGTGGGAGTTCTAGAGGAAAGTGTCTTGAATTTTTCTGATCAACTTTGGTATTTGGGGTTGCCTAGGCCTGCTTGCTATTGTATTGTGTTTTAAGAGCAGATTGGATATCATTTGGAGGTGTGGCATCCAAGTTTGTAGCTCCTAATTGCTGGCTCAAAGTGCAAGATCAGTATATATACTCCAGATTTAATGGGCATTTTGAAAATGGCATTGCAATGTATTTTGATGATCTGGGTAGTTCTTATTTTGATATTAATTGTAAACCAGTTCTGAAAATAAATCTTAAAATATGGCTGGTTGTGGTTGTTTCTGAATATTGTGATTTGAGGAATTATTTTGTTTTAGTTATTTGCTGCAAGTCAGTTTATTGCAATATCTATTTCTGAATCTCTCTTTTCTCCAAAACAAAATCAAAACAGAAAACAAAACAAAAAAACAAGGGTGTATATTACATTGTGTAATGCTGATGGGGTTAGACATTCAGAAGGTGTAGCTTAAAGTACCTTCTCATTGTTAGTGTGATGTCCTCGAATTAGCAGGTTCTGGGAACCTGAATATGGTTAGCTCACCAGCGCGACCCTCGTGAGCTGACAGTTTGTTTTGAGGGTCTCGGCGTCCAGATTCTATTTCTTGACTTTCTATTTTTAGACTTACTATTTATAGTAAGTCAGTTGGTCGCCAGTTACTATTTTTGGCAGTGCAGTTGAAAACCAGGTTGTTCAGTTATTCTTACAATGGATGCAGAATTCATCATCAGAGGCGTAATTGATATTAATTAATAACGATATGTTATTAATTAATAAATGGATTATAGTATTATAGTATTATTAACTTATTACTATAATACTTTTAGAAGTTGACATTTTCAGGACTGGTGTAATGTCCCCGTTATTAAATAAATAAAATAAAATAAAATAAACTTGTATTTGGGTCTTGGTCGATTTAGCTTATCCCGGACCCATTTTTATGTTAATGTAGGGGTTAGTGTTGCCGTGTCGGCTTTATTTGTACACCTCCGGGGTTTTCCCGACGGGTATTTATGACCGGCCTCTAGGATGTATTTCTCATGTTGGAATTTGATATCTTATTATTGTTGCGAATTCCGGTTGGAGTTCT
>MU224107.1:3898475-3955810 GCA_018584345.1 Thuja plicata
AAACCCTAGCTGGCTTCTCCACCAAATAATCACATCAAACAGTCATCAATTCCTGGATGATAGAAAATGAGCCCTCAATGCCTATTTATTCTTTTTCCTCAATAGGTTGGCCTCCTTCTAGAACTTTTTCAAGTCACCTTCTAGAAGGAATATTATAATATTATTTTATTATTTTAATATTGCACTTTATAATTATAAAATATAACCCAACTCCTAAAGTGCAATATAACATTATAACATAAAATAAGGTTTCCAAAATTAGAAACATCCATGGTGATAATAGGAAAACCTTCATATGACCAAGAAATGAGCCAACCAAGCAACTGGGTAACTGCCTCACGGTCCTCTTATCAAGTCCCATTAGCCTACAAGGATCAGGAATAGGCTAATTCCTTTGAACTCCATTGCTCACGAAAAAGGGGACATTACACTTTGTCACATCCTCATTGTAGCCCTCTTTGTTATGTGACAATAGGCGAATGTTGTAGTGTATGTAGACCAAATCCTCTGCTTTTTTGGAACCCAAGCGATTGCGCTTAGCCGAGTGGATGAAGGAGTATGTACTCCAATTCCGCTCAGCTGAAGAACTTGCAACCTGTTGAGTTAGCAAACAACATTTGCATTTAGTATTTAATTTAAATATGATAGCATCATGATTAAATGAAAATTCAAATTTGAAGAATGATTAAAAAAAAGATACATACTTGGGAGAGAAGTTTAATTGCAAGAGGCTGCAAGAAAATGAAGCGTTGACCATGTCCATACCACCAATCATTAGCATCCATCCTATATTGAGCATGAAGAGCGGTAATGTCATGATATTTGGTAGATGCAAATTGGGCAAACTCGGTGAGGACAATGTCTCGAGTCTCATCATCTTGGAACTGACTGTGCAAGTACAGAATAAGCCAAACCAGTCTGATTTACACCTTCAGCAAGCTGAATAAGTCTGAAATCATCTGGAAAGAGTTGTACAGATCTGAAGATTATATTTGGGTGTCGTACATGCTTGCAAACTCCTGGGACAGGTCTGTACTGGTCAAAGGAGGGCTGAGAATGGGACTTTCAGACCTGTAGCTGCACATAGGGTGTTGTACATGCCATACACAGGATATATCAGGTCTGAGACAGTTTTAGAACTGCATTTGTGGTAGGCGATTCCTTTACATCTCTGTTTGAGCAGCAGTTAGTCATATATGTGTAATCTGAACTGAATTTATGAAAATGTTCATTGGCACTTTCCTCATGCTTTGTTATATGTTTTAAATTTGAATGATATTGTGAAATGCACATTGTGATCAGAGCTCAAGTGTCATTCCTAAATTGTTTTGTGAGTATTTTTTATGTATTGTTCCTTTATTGAATGAACTAAAGCTTACTTAGAAGTTAGAACAACAATCAACACATTACATCAGCATATTGGAACAAATCAGAAACTCAATTCTCAGATTGCAAGCAAACTTGTTGAAAAAATTCCCGTGATGTGAAGACAAAAAAAAATCAGATCAAGGGGGTCTCTTACAACAGTAGGGTGTCCGAAGAATCCTTCCCTTCTAAGCCCAAGGGCGGGGCACTCCTTGTACCCCCTTGGCCTCATGGGACAATCTGTCACCATCATGAGGTAGCGTGCTTAGAAGAGGATCTCGTACCAGTTTCTCCCTGCTTGTATTCTCTTATTATTCCTTCCATGATTGATTACAACAAACATATAAGAGTTATGCATTATTGCATGCATAGTTAGAAAACTCAGTGGACTCACCAAGACTCACGAGTCCTATGGCTGGCCGAGTCGACTCGCCACAAACTTGCGAGCCAAGTCCTTGGCGAGTCCAAGTCAAGGATTTGTGAGTTTTTAGGAAGGACTCACATATTTTTAGGAAACACCAAAAACAGACTTAAAACCCCTTTTTTGTTTTTTCTTTGCTAAGTCGTAGTCGAGTTTTTTGCTGAGTTCCGAGTCCACGTCCTATTTTGGGCTGCCAAGTTTGAGTTTTCAAACTATGATTGCATGTATTTTTCAAATAAAGATCACATAATAATAATATCATATTCATACATTGTTCATAAGCAAGAAATCATAGATAAGACTCACTATGCTGCCTATTATAAGAAGTTAAGAATTGATACTTCATACCAATTTATAGATAATATTCAGATTCTCTAAGCTTGAGTGAGGTTGCTGTAAGACAAATCTGATTGGTTTGGTGATATGAGATCACTGCTGCTTTTCGATGTCTTGTTTCGATTGATCATTTAATTGTGGTTGAATGATTGATTGATTGAATGAACTCCTCTGATTTGATGATTCAAGGTATTGGTGAGTTATGATTAAGTAATTCTTGATTAGATGATTGAATAGCGATGATATAATGAATTCTAGTTTGATATTTGGTGAATGATGATTGAATGAATGTTGATTTGATAGAATGATGTCTGATTGCTGAATTGTATGTTTTCTTGATCCCGAGATGAAGTGATGATTAATGTGGATTTGATGATTGTTTGCTTGATCTTTCTGTTTGATTGTTTTCTTGATTTCTTGAGGGATTAATGATCGATGGATGAAGGATGATGATTGATAAGTCCTTCAATGGTTGAACTAAAATCTCCTATATACTTTATTGGTGAAAGGGTCACCACCTTTCATAAGAATTGAGTCACCACTTTTCATTGTTGCCTTTGAGAATAATATATTATTCCCCAAATTGATCTCCCTTGGATGTCCTCCTCAAAAGAAGCCTTCTCCCCTTTATATCTTCCAATATGGGGGAGAGTCACAACTCTTCATCATGGCTACCCTTTGCAATGGTCATGACCTTTCACATTTACCACCCTTTGAAAGAGTCACAACCCTTCATCATTTCTGCCCTTTGAAAGAGCCACAACCTTTCATAATTGTCAATCTTTGAAAGAGTCATAACCCTACATAACTTTTGCTCTTTGAAGGAGTCACTTCCTTATTTTCTTCTCATTTCTTTTTTCTCTTCCATTATTTGAAATTTCTTACTTGATTCACAACTTCCCTTTTCTCTTCCTTCCTCTGTCCCCCTTTTCGAATGAAGTTCTCCTCCCTTTTATATCCCATATTTGAGGGAGTCGCAACTTTTCATTTCATGTCTTTCGACCATTACTTAAACTTAATTTAATTATGTTGTATTTTAATTTTATTATTGTATTATTTTAATTTTAATTTTTTATTCTTTTATATTTTAATTTCATTATTATTTATTATTAAATCCTATTTCAAAAAGGGGACATTTCATGTTGGTATTTGATACGTGATGGGATCCAATTCTCCATGAAGTTGATTAGGTGCGATTGCAATTGGAAGTTGCCTTTGTCCAAGTTGTGGCTATTTGGTAGCCTTGAACTTGTGTCTGTGTGCTGCTGTGAATGACCAACTGATTGATATGATTTGCAGCTCATTGTATTGAAGTTTATGCACACCGGCTACAGGGAACCCTTTCTATTTCTGCCGTAGAGAGTGAAGTGTTGGGAGATGGTGGTATTCTGTTTCAGACTTATTATTGCCATGAGATTAGAATCTGGAACTGATAACCACAGCTCTCCTTTTAAGTGAGTGTGGTCGGGGATTTCTAAGTTGCATCGAGATGGTGAAGAGCTACAGATCGAAGGCATGTGAAGTGATGAAGGATTGTAGGAAAAACTAATAACTCCTCTCTGGGTATAGGCTGCAGATTGAACGATTTGGAAGATTGGTGTGCTGTTGTTGCATATTCCAGATGGATGAAATTGTTCCTGTAATGTATTTCAGATTATCACTCTTTCAGACTGCAGTAATAAAGGTCAGATGTTTACCATTTGAAATTCTGTACATGTTGAATCATTATATGATTTAAGATAATCTTATTCTTGGTAGGAGTTTACATCCTATGTATTGCATCTGAGTACAAACATTATTCTTAACTTATTGTAATTCTGAAAGCTACGCTTGCAATCTGAAATATTACAAGCAAACAATTTAACAAAATGTTGGTATTGTGAATAGTACATATGGGTAGAAAACCTTACAAGTGTTTGTTATAATATCAATGCATTGAATTGGGAAAGTAAAGGGAAATTAGTGTGAAACAATCAGGGATTTTACACTCTTCAAAGTCACTGACAACCATTTCCAGCAACTGTGTTTTGTTGGTGCTAGGGTAATCAACAGACACGTATGCAGATGCGTTGAACTTCTTGCAGACTATTAGACAGTAACAAATTTTAAATTTACTTTGGACTGTAAATTAGCACAACTGCCGACATTAGCTGCAGGCTGTATTCAAAGGATGTACAATGTGATTCTCACAATTTATTAGAGTCCTTATATCCACAATCGAATTTCCAATTGGTACTATAGCAGTGTGAACAACGATGTTGAGTTTAGGGTGTAAATTGAATTTACAATTGCAGGCCTTGTCAGCCAACCTTCAAATTTTTTAGACTATATGCTATCACTCTTAGGTTTCTTAGCAGCAGGGCGTATTACAATATATTTCAGCCAATAGTCAAGTGGTAGTTTGTGGAGCATACAACATGAAAATCAGACCAGGTGGTAGTAGATGGTACACTCTCCTTTTCTAGCCTGTATGGTTCAATTTTTGTACATACAGGTGGTTCAAGTTTACATTGCTATGTTGCCAGAATGTTTGTTACTTATTCTGCACTGCCAGATCGCAGTCTATAAACAACAATGGTAATAACAATGAGCACATGTCATGTCCTCACAAAAACAAGAAATTATTTAATTTAAGGGAAATAATAATCATTAAATTAAAATAAAGAAAATGGTTCAAGAGAGCAATTTCCTAAAATAAAAGATAATTAGAATGTAGTTAAGGCTCAAGAGTCGTGACTCCTTAGAAGGGCAAAATAATGAAAAGGCAGACTCCCCCCTCATATTGGAAGATATAAAAGGAACAAGGTTTCATTTGAAATGGCATCCAAAGAGGATCAAGGAAATATTGAGGAAATAAGTGTTTGTTCTGTAATCAGAAAAGGAAGAATCAGAAGTACAGATCCGATTTAAATAAGAAGTGTAGATGTAATTGAGAAAGGTTGTGTCCCTTTTGAGGGTATGAATAATAAAGAGTTGCACTCTTTCAAGGGTCCTAATGGTGAAAGGTTGTGTCTCTTGCCAAAGGCCATTTATGAGAAAAAGGTGTGACTTCTCCCTCACATTGAGACATAAAGGAAAGAAAGTTCATTTGAGGAAAGGGGGCAAATGGGATTAAATAAGAAATGGATTTGTGGTCTTGGAATATATGCATAATACTGGAATTTGGATTTTTATGACAGTAATGCTTAATTTCACTTGTATGCATGTACATTCCTAATACTTGAAAGATCAATATAATTAATGGCCTAGTCCTTAGTCTTCTGCTAATGCCTTCGTAAGGATAGAAGGTTTGTGTAGGGAGAGGCTGAGTAATTCCTCACAAGACAGGTGAGTTCCAAGATAGGGTAAGGACAAGTATTTCTAAAGCCTTGAGTGAGAAGTCCCGAGATGGGTATAAACTTGTGTTCTTAAAACCTTGAGGGAGCCTGCTTGTAGATGGTTTCCAAGCTCCCTTGCATAGTAATTCCACAGTCCTCCATTAGGTTTAGGGAAGTGGTCTAATATATATGCTGTGGCATTTATATCTGTTAATAGTAGTGAAATCATAATTATATCAGTTATATATATATACATAATACACGAGATATTAGTTTACTCATAGCCTAATCCTTAATCACTTGCTATTGCCCCTTAAGAGGGTAGGTTAGTTTTGTTAGGGAAAGACAGAGTAATTCCTCACAAGGTAGGTGAATCCCAGGATGGGATATGGACGGGGTCCTGAAGCCTTGAGGGGGCATACTTATAGATTGGTTTCCAAGCACTGTATGACAAGTAATTCCCCATCCTCCTTAGGGTTGATGATTTAGGAGAGCAGTAAGGAATTGGGGCTTAAGTATGGTAATTGTCAATTGTATTATGAATTATTAATTGTTTCTTAATTTAATCTGATTTAAATGCATAGTGATGTATGATAATCACTGGAAATTGGTAGCCTCGTAGTAAGGGACATTACAAAGACTAAGTTAAATTTCCATTTCCAAGAACAAGCCAAACCCTAGTTGAGAATTTTAGGGTAAATCAAGTAAAGTCCCAGTAGGGGATATTACAAATGGTATCAGAGCTTTGATCGTACCATCCTGCATGGCCAAGACGAATCAATGAATCATCCTAGTCAATATGAAGGAATCTAACAATGCGTGTATTGTGTGTATACTTTGTGAATGCTTCATGTCTTTATAGTTTATACATTCCTGTGTATACTTCGTAATTTCAAGCTTATGCTCTATTGTGGTTCTATTTTTAGTTGATTTAAAACAAGAAAGTAACTAGAGTGAACCACAAATCGATATACACATTGAGTAGCAATGACTATAATAGTGTAAAGTAATAAGCAATTAAGCTTAGTGGGAGATATTAAAGTTTAAATCAAAGATTTAAACTTACTATTTAATGCATAGTGATAACTATTAACATGCCTTCCCAATTGAAGTAAAGAATGGAAAGGAAATTCACTTGTTATTAATATATGAAGGTGTGCGTGAGTATATGAAGGTGTGAAAGTCCATCTTAAAGATCCAAAATCTACACATCTTTATATGTATTCAAAGTCAAAAGATCTGCACTAACATAGATCATGTTGGCTGACTTCAAAGAAGGATAGAGACAAAGATCAGTTTATTCACAAAGAGGCCAACAAAACTGAAGTAGCAATAAAAAGGCAGTGATTAGATTCATATTTAATAACAATGGCAGCTATAGTAAAAGCGGCACTTAATGACTTTATTAGACAGTGATTTACATAAAGATGTGTGATCTGTATTGTCAAAAATGCAGAGATCCTATATTAATATGAAGAAGCAACAATTGCTTAAGACAAGTGAACCATTAAGTAGACTACACTTTGTGCCCAAGCCAAAATATTTCAAATAACTACTGAGCAGCAATGATTATGAAGAGAATCAATTATTAAATAGCAGTGATTATTGACCAGCGAATACACATGGAAGGAATGGTAGAACTTTCTAAAGGCATTGATGCATAAAGATCATGACAAGAACAGCGTTTTTTCAGAAGGCAATAATCATGATGAAAAAGACAGAAAATAGTGATCAATAAACAAATAGCAGTCATAAGCATAAGAGCAGCAATGATAGCATTTAAGGCAACAATTGCAACGCTAAAGGCAGCGCTAAAAGACTTGTTATATGATTAGAGGCAATCGATTGTTTACAACAATAAACAGCGATAAAACTTAAATAGCAGGGATCAGATTCAATAAAAAAACTACTAGCATTAATGAAAAAGTGTGATCCGATAAAGAATAAAATTTCCAAAGAATAAGATTACTTTTTGTTGACTAAAAGTCAAATCAGAATTGAAGGGTTGCTTGCTAAAAGGTGCAATCTCTTAAAGTGACTCATAATTACTTATGATGGGCATTAAGACAAGAGGTGTGATTTACTAAGGAAAAGGTGACTAATTAGATGCAATGAAATAAGTTTGCAAGAAGGTGCGATTATTCAAGGAAGTTTATGATAATTAAAAGAAAGGAGTATTGTGAAGAGACGTGCTTGTCTTGAAAAGATGGGACTATTTGGTGAAGAGAGATGTCTCTCAAAAGATAAGGAGATACAAGAAGAAGATTGATTAGATGCGAGAAGGGTGCAAGTGTGTGGTGTGGGTAAAAGAAGATAAAAGCTTATGCACCAGGAGTCCCATGTATAATAAAACAGGATATTTGAAGGAAGAGTATAAAGTGGATAATAAAATATCTTTTATAAGATTTGGTGAAGGAGATATAAATGTGTGTTGGAATCAAAGAGAGTATATCAGACTTACACATATAGATCTGCACATGAAGATATAGAAAAGATCATTGAAAAGGAGTTATCTAGCAGATTTGTAAGAAGATTATACGCAGATTCAAAGAAGAAGAGTATATAAAGGAGATTGCATTAAATTTTTGAGAGAGGACTTGTATATAAAACTGTGCAAGGGTTGGGCACACCAAAGTGGTTCCCTGCAGACACAGTTGATGCAAAAGAGAACTAATTTTTGGATTAATTTTATTTCTTCTCTTTGAAGGTGACAGAAAACTTGTCTTAACTACGAACCTCGCAAATTTTCAATATTTCGATTGAGTTGTCAACTTGTAATAATATCAAAGTAGCGCAGAGGAAGTGGAATCGTGAGATAGGACCTCAAAAAGGTGGAGAGTCCAAAGCCTTTTTTGGGAATTGTCTTAAACACTATCTCCTATTGCTTGAGGACAAGCAATCTTGGGAAGGGTGGATTGTAATTTGTCACGTCCCCACAAAAATAAGAGATCATTTAATTTAAGGGAAATAATCATTAAATTAAAATAAAGAAAATGGATCAAGAGAGCAATTTCTTAAAATAAAAGTTAATTAGAATGTAGTTAAGGCTCAAGAGTTGTGACTCTTCAAAAGGGCAAAAATAATGAAAAGGCATGACTCCCCCTCATATCGGAAGATATAAAAGGAACAATGATTCATTTGAAACGGCATCTAAAGAGTATCAAGGAAACAAAAAGGAAATAAGTGTTTGTTCTGTAATCAGAAAAGGAGGAATCAAAAGTACAAATTCGATATCAAATAAGAAGTGCAGATCTAATTGTGAAAGGTTGTGTCCCTTTCGAAGGGTATGAATAATAAAGAGTTGTACTCTTTCAAGGGTGCTAATGGTGAAAGGTTGTGTCTCTTGCCAAAGGCCATTTATGATAAAAAGGTGTGACTTCTCCCTCACATTGAGAGATATAAAGGGAAGAAGGTTCATTTGAGGAAACGGGGCAGATGGGATTAAATAAGAAATGGAATTGTGGTCTTGGAATATATGCATAATACTATAATTCGGATTTTTATGATAGTAATGTTTAATTTCACTTGTAATGCATACATTTGTAATACATGAAAGAACAATATAATTAATGGCCTAGTCCTTAGTCCTCCGTTAATGCCTTCATAAGGATAGGAGGTTTGTGTAGGGAGAGGCTGAGTAATTCCTCACAAGATAGGTAAGTCCCAAGAGGGGGTAAGGACAAGTATTTTTGAAGCCTTGAGTGAGAAGTCCTGAGATGGGTATAAACTTGTGTTCCTGAAACATTGAGGTAGCCTGCTTGTAGATGGTTTCCAAATGCCCTAGCAGAGTAATTCCACTGTCCTCCATTAGGGTTAGGGAAATGGTCTAATATGTATGTTGTAGCATTTATATCTGTTAATAATAGTGAAATCAGAATTATATCAGTTATATATCAGAATTATATCAGTTATATATATATATATATATATATATTCTTAATACATGTGATATTAGTCTACTCAGCCTAATCCTTAATCACTCGCTATTGCCCCTTAAGAGGATAGGTCAGTTTTGTTAGGGAAAGGCGCAGTAATTCCACACAAGGTAGGTGCTTCCCAAGATGGGATATGGATAGGGTCCTGAAGCCTTGAGGGGAGCGTATACTTGTAGATTGGTTTCCAAGCTCTCTATTACAAGTAATTCCCCATCCTCCTTAGGGTTGATGATTAGGAGAGAAGTAAGGAATTGGGGCTTAAGTATGTCAACTGTCAAATCTATTATGAATTATTAATTGTTTCTTGATTCAATCTGATTTAAATGCATAGTGATGTATGTTAATCATTGGAAATTGGTAGCCTTGTAGTAAGGGACATTACAAAGACTAAGTTAAATTTCCATTTCCAAGCACAACCCAAACCCTAGTTGGGAATTTTAGGGTAAATCAAGTAGAATCCCAATGGGGGATATTACAACACATCAAATATCAGATAAACTGACGCTTTTGTATAGGTAGTATATTCACAAATTTTTTGGCATACAAAGGCCCAAATCAGCCCACCTTCTTTGAATTAGACTTGCTTTTTAAATGAGAATGCAAATGGTTCCTCGTTACACAACAGTTGTCAACCAATATAAAGATTTACATCATTACATGATGCCAACAAAACAGAATAGGTTGGTTATAATATAACATTATTAGATCCACAGTCTATACCATTCCCTTCAATAGAAGCTATTTGTTTAAAGTTATTTATTTTGGTCTAATTGTATTCCTTAAATGATAAGGAAAGTATGTACGAATTTGGTTTGCATACATATTGTTTAAAAACTTAAAGTCAATCAGTTATCATGAAGCAGCAAATTGTAGTGAATGAAATTGGTGATATATGCATATGTCTGTGTTTGTATACATTACATAAATATATATGTATATGTATATAGATACACATATACATAGATGTATACACACACAGATATGTATGTATGTATGTATGTATCTATACATATATAATACACACACACATGAAAGATATTTTTGTTTCTCATGATTTGTTTTATTTATGTGGCTTGCAGTTCAATTATGATGCGAGTCCCTATGGATTTAGAGAGTTTTTCAAGCGCCATGGCATATCGTCTCAAATGCCTGTGCAAGAAGATGCACAATAGCATAGCCTTCTGTGATGTCCAAAAGCCAGTAGGAACTAACATCCTTTGTTAATGCTGGGGCTCTCCATGGCTTGTTACTATTTGTTATTTGCTTAAAAGTAGATATTTTGAGAAGGTGAATGTTATTCAAATGATTTTTTCTATTAGCCTAGGAGAATTTATTGGGTGCAAATTTGCAATGCTAACACAATTATTTGTGTACTGGCAACAATTTTAATTGTGCGGTTGAATTTTCTACAAATTGATCCAAATTATATTATTTATCATAAGCTTACCTGCCTATGTTGTGTTTTCTTTTGTTTGGCCTTAACGATACCTTGACAAATGAAAAATAAAATTATTTCAATGACGTGGTTTCCCTTTCTAAATATTTTGTCATCATCTTTTTGGTTCTTCGTAGAGCAGCTTTCCCTCAAGAACTTGTTTGGACAAAGTTGAAGTTTGACTTAGACTAGAAAATACCTGATGATTATGCTTGCATGAAATTGGCTTTTGATCTTTTTTTATCCAGACTTCAATTTATTTACAATATTTGCAATGTGCATCATCTTCTGTTACTCAAAAGCCAAGTTTGCTTTTTCCTAATGTTGTTTCTTTGATATTTAGAATCTGTTCAATTGTTATCACCATTTTTTTAGTGGTTAACATTTTATTGATGCCCAGCTAAAATTTAAAAGGTGGCAACTATATGTTCTCCTAAGAAGGATTTGAGAACAGCAATTGTTTCAAGTCAAGTTTAATCAATTTTGACAATAAATACAGTTAATGAAAAATTTGAGCATTAAAATATGATTTAAGCTTTAAATTAATCAGACACATTTGTTTGCTACTAATTCATGCTACCAGATTGCAGCAATATAAATAATAACAGTAATAGCAATGAACACACTAAATACTAGATAAGCAGATGTTCTCATAGAGGTAGCTTTGTTACAATTGGTTGGTATATGCAGGCTCAAATCAACCTCCTTTCCTTGACATAGATCTGCTTTTAAATGACAATTGCATGGTTATTGGTCATACCATACCAGCAAAATTCTCTTGGGAGAAACAATTGGCAAACCAAAGGTAAAAGTTTTTTTGAAAAAATTGGAAGAAAAAACGTATTTAAAAAAAATGTAGAAAGAGGTAGAGAAACTTCTTGTTTTTGGAATTGAAAGACATTTAAATAGAATAGAGATATCCAAAACATCTAGGTTGTGATCTACAAGACAATTTTGAGGAAATGTCCAAGTAGAACCCACACATTCTAAAAGAGGAACCTGTGAAAAACCCATGCTCAGATGTCAGATTTTCAGAAACTTCTTGAAGTTTGTACAAGTAAAATAGAAGTGTGCTAAGTTGCTAACCATATGCTTAGCTAAATGTTGTGCATCATATTGTTCGGTTATGCAACTATAGAGATCTCCCGTTCAATATAAAAGAGAAAACTATAGATATCTCCCTTATTTAAGATCTCACCTTTTAAAACAACCATTTCTCACTTTGAAAGACTTTTTGATAGGGAGACTCCATTTTGATTTCACACTTGCGACATCTTAGATTAACCAGCCAGGGTTCCTTGAACTTTTTAATTTTGTAGACGGTCTTTTCCTAAATGATATTCTTGCATATAGACGTGGATAATTTTAAATAACGCATGCTTGACAAGTTTTAAATGAACCATCTCCAATGGAAATGATATGATCAAATGCTTGGCAAAGGTCTATCAAATTTCATTTCTACACCCCGTTTAATAATAATAGTTTAAAATCTTTGACATGCATAGCTGAAGTCATAACTAAATTCCAATGCAAATTGATATATCCTTTTCTTGCCGTAAATGCACCTTGATTGAACCAATGACAGCTGAACATGAAAGACAACTATGCATGACAAATTCTGCAACTTCCAAATGACACCTTAATATGAAAGACAATCGTACGAAAATATATTTGCAAGTTCCTTCTATAGAGCCCTTGAAGGAAGGAATAGGTCACTCTACATTGGCCAGGCCTTTGGTTCAAGATTCTTCATCAAGATGGTCTACAGTAGTGTGCACTTGTCACCATACTTTTCACATGCTACTACTTGAGCAATTCTTCTCAACTAGTGTAGACACCACTATAACTTCAAGAAGAGATGTTTCTTAGCTATGGGACACTCAAAAGCCATTGAAGGGTCCTACTTTTCACCACCACTCCCAACTATAGACATCTGATCAAGTACATTTTGTACGTCGTCTTGCCCACTGGCAAATCTTTCTGCATACTCCTGAAGATCATTAAGAACAATGTCAACAGTTCTAGCTGAAGAAAGATTATTCATATTCAACTCGTTTCCAATACCACGAAGTTCATCAAAGCCAGCTTCTTCCACATTCATGACATTGCTAAAAAATACTAAATTGTTCTCATGGTTTTGATCACTCATTTGTTCTCATGATGCCGATCACTCATCATACATAGCCCTTTGCATCTATCTCCTCTTGCTCAATGTCAAAAACTTATGAGTCAAGCATATAGACTACCTTTGTGAGCAAATTAGTTTGGAATAAGTGAATTGTCAAAGAATCTTTATTCGAGTAATTTTCTTATTCAACTTTTGAATTTTATGATGCAAAGATTTTGGGGTCTTATCAAACTATCCAATCTTGCAGTCTTAACATGTCATCCAATCCATAATATGGAAACAAATCTGAAACAATTCTTCGTTGAAAAACTTATTTGTATATTTATATAAGAAAAATGCCTCAACAACAATTTGCATATGTAGAGGATTGCAACAAGAGACTAAATTCATAAATTTACAATGTTTCTAGGCACATCATGCTTACAAGTCTTCGAATCTTCATGCCTTCACCCCTTTTTTGAAATCTAATTTTCCCCATTCACCTTATAGCTATCATGGCTGTCTTGAATGACTACAACACACTTGCAAATTCTTTTATCTTTATCTTGTTGGCAATCTAGTTGCCTACACTCTTCTTTATGCAATTCTTTGGAGCAACCTGCAACTTCTTTCTTCAACCTTGTTCTTGTTGATTCCTGTCTCTTAACACTATTAAAGTGTATTTCATAGAGGTTAAAACCTTTGTCAAAAGGAGAATTTTGCTCTTACATTTCCCATAACTTGACCTTTGAAATTACTTCAAAAATAATGAAAAATAAAAACATAGTTGTGCTTCTGAAATGTGTTGTCAATGTTGCTGCACCATATCTCACAATTGCTTGTTGTAGATACCATTAAATAATGTATACAAACATAAACCAAGTTGCCCTTTGAATTTTGAAGTCATTTATCATATTTCCAAAATTCATTATTTTTTTCCTCTAATTTAGGCATTCAAATTGAATGAATAACACGAGAATGGAATGTCAAAAGTCACTTGTCTTATACAAACTTATCTTGGCATCAAAATTGAGAAAATAAAAAGTTAAATTCTATAATATCCTAATGGATCCCTTTGACCCTTTAAAATTTGAATTTGTACGATATAATGCTTTAAAAACCACCTTAATCACCTTATTTGTCTATGATTTTTGAAGTGGATGCCAAGTCTTGATAAATCAAGTATATTATCTTTCAATAACCAAAATCTACTCTCAAAGTTCAATCCTACACTAAAAATGAAAATTTTGAACATAAAAAAGATTTTTTTTGTTGATACAAGATTTCTTGTCAGACCTTATGTTCCTACGTGAAACACACTAGGTAAGAAGTTTGTGAACATGAGCTCACAAAAAGGAGTTGGATACTAGAACCACCATTTCAAGTTGTGAACAACTTGTAACAAACTCCATCATCGCATTAGGCTCATAATTTTTTTTCGTAGTTCGCCTCTTCGAACACCTACCAAGAACATTTGTTATTCTTTTCCACCATATATACTATGCACTTCTCTTTCCTTTCATGGGATTTAATTCACCACATTCAAACCAACTACACAAAGATCATAACATACACACTATTCCCCACACTTGCATACAAATTCTCACCGACAAGTGCATGGTGATGAAATATTTGTATCTTCTCTACATTCACTTCTACCTTTACCACTACTTTCACATCTCTCTTCTTTCACATTCACTATTTCATCTAAATGCAAATCAATATCCTTTTCTTTTTCTTCATCATAAAAATGAAAAATATTAATCATTACCTCTATTTTCCTTAGCTCTTCCACTGCAAATTTTCTTTCTTAACTCTCAAATGCATCATTTTCGTCTTCATATGGTCTCATGTCCTATGAAGAATACATAATGGCTACTACATTAGTATTCTCCTTATTTGCATACATATTATCATCCTCTACTGCAACTTCTTTTTCCACCTCTTCCATGCCTTTTAGAGTATGTGCTTCAACTACATTCTTGTTTTTTCTTCTTCTTTCGCCTCCTTTCCTGCATACACAAATTTACTTGTACAAAAAATTTCATCAGAAGAAATACGAGACAAAACTTTACCCCACCCCTGCTGCTCTCTCTTCTATTGCTACTGTAATCTTCCTCAAGCCTTTCAACACCTCTTATTTCATTATTCTAGCCATATACCCTCTTTCTCAGTTATCCTCAGGGCCAGATGTACCAATTGAACTTTCAAACACTTCAACCAACTTAGATCTACTCAACAACCCACTCAGTCTCTATAACATATAATCAATAACATAAACTTGCAGTCCACTGTCCTAAAGTAATCAACTTGTAGAATATAAACTCTTAACAGTAAAACACATCAGATAACATTCACACAAGTATGACACTAGGATTTAATGTGGAAACCCAATATGGGAAAAACCACCAGTAACATGCTACCAAATTTTTACTCTTCTGAAGTGAGCTCTGTGAGGAGACAACCCTGTTAAAGGTTACAATACACACTGTTAAGGATTTAATCACCCTGTTAAAAGTGAGCTTTGTTAGAGGACTTAGATCATTCCATTAGAATGTCACATTGATTTAAGGATTTACAATGACTGTTAGGTCAACCTTGATTAAAAAGATTTTGATTGATACAATGCTTAGAAAGTAACAATATATTTGATTTGAAACATACAACTCACTTTGCAAATACAGACCCACTTTCACTCAAATGCTAATTCACTGACTAACCTACATTGTCATCTCTATCACTCAGATCTGCTTTGAAACCCGTCAAGTAATCAGCACTGTGCAGTCCTATACTGCTCTTCTCAGCCTTCTCAACCTTCTGCTTAGATTTGCCAATCAACTGAAGTAACCTCATCAAACAACCTGCGACTAGGTTAATCTTATACCTCTCTGATCAGGCAGCTAGATCTTTTTCCGCTTAATCATCACCGTAGATCTTAGGGTTTGGTCAGATCCAATGAATCCTTCTAACATTTCGTTTTCCTTCTACCTTGTAGAATACATCTTAAAACTCCTTGAATCCATACATAAAAATAGTTAAACATATATTAAATGCTCATTTGATTCTCCACAACAATCATCCTTATCTTAAATACAGTTCACATATCCCAAGAATTCAACTATGTCGGGTGGGATCTCAAATCTTCCTCAAACTATCAAAATACTGACACTCGGTCATCACTATGTTCTTCCACTCGGTCATCACTAGATAACTCGGTAATTACTGACGCTCGGTAAATGCAGATGCTCGATCGACACTATATTTGCTCGGCATTTACTGGCACAACGACATTCGCATCACTTGACACAAACTGCTTGAACTTATGTTTCTTAATCTTATGCTCTGTTACTCAGACAAGACTAAGCTTGTAGTTTTCCAATCTTCACTTGGTGTTATAGATAAACATCATATTATCTTGCCAAGGTGTAATCTCATCAAGTACCCATTTTAGTTTCACATAACTTAACCATTTCACTACGTCTTTTTGTTATCTCCTTTTTTCAAATCTTCTTCATCAATCATCTGATATGACACTTTACAAGATAGCAACTGTCTTACCAGTTAAGGTTTGACATCAATAGCAATATAATAATTGTTTCAATTGTAGCTTCCAACAATCTCCCCTTTGGCATTGATGGCGAACACATGCAAACAACACATGCAAGGTTACCAAACAATCCAAATTTTTTTTTCTCTGTTAATAGATTTTCATTAATGTCCTTAACTTCATTTTGATTCTCTACAATACAAATATTAGCTCTCTCTTGGATAGATTTCTCTTTGTAGCTTATCTCCCTCTGTGTCTTCTCTCCCTTACTATTTTCTCACTGATTTCTCCCTCAAATAGTATATCTCCCTCTTTGTTTTCTTATTGATTTCTCCCTCTTTGACAACAATGCCAAAGACATACATCTTCACCATGTAGATATCTCTTTGTCAAATTTCTGAACTAAATGCTCCCTCTATCATCTTGCTTATGACTAATCAACTTCTTGTGCATTACTGTTCACAGCTTTAGGCAACTCCTAAAGTGTGACCATCTTTGCATCGATTTGTAAGATATTCTCTGTAATACATTTGATGCAATCACTCCATGTGATCTTAGTTAGCCTCAGCTAGGGGAATCACCCCTAATTTACCTCTCAGATACTCATGTGCATCCTTAGGTAATGCTTTAGTAAATATATATGCTAACTGTTCCTTTGTATTCACATATTCCAATCTCACTTCTTTATCTTGTACTAGCTCTCTCAAGTAATGATACTTGATAGAAATATGCTTGGTCTTTGTGTGCATCACAAGGTTATCTGATATATTGATATCACTTGGGTTATCACAGAAAACAACAACTGGTCCAGTGATCTCTTCCTTCATTCCTTTCAACAATTGCTTGATCCACACTATGTTAGAATAATTAACTGTTGCTGCAACATATTTAACGTCTTCTGTAGATTGAGATATACAGTTCTATTTCTTGCTTGAATCAGCAAATCCTTCAACTTGTTCAATGTATACCTCTTCTTTCAGTATTCCATTCAAAAATGCTGATTTGACATCCATTTGATACACTGTGAATCCTTTGTAAGCTGCATAAGTCAGTAGAGTTCTAAGTCCTTCCAATCTGGCAACTGGAGCGAACGTCTCACCATAGTCAATGCCTTCTTGTGCATATCCTTTGCATACCAGTCTAGCCTTGTTTCTTATCACTTCTCCATGCTCATTCATTTTATTTATAAATACCCACTTGGTTCCAAAGACATTCTTTTCCTTTGGTCTAGGTACTAGTGTCCAGATTTTGTTCTTCTCTATTTGCTCAATTTCTCATTCATGGGCTGTATCCAATCTTCATTATCCAAAGCATCTTTCACTCTTTCACAGATTTGGGCTCAAATTCACTTAATAAACATGTCTGATTTTTCAAATTCCTTCTTGTCATGAACTCTGAATCTTTTTCTCTAGTGATTTGATCTGGTTTATGATGTCTTCTTGCATACTTAGCTAGTGTAGGCTACGGTCTCCTTTCTTGTTGTTGTTGGTCTTCAGATTCATCTTGCAAATTCTCTTTAGGTTCATTTTGTGTCTCTTTTTTCCTTTTTGATTGCTTGACAATTACCTCCTGATGCTCGACAACTTCTTTCTGTGACTCGACATTTTCTTGGTGTTGCTCAGCAACACCATTCTGTTGCTCGGTAGCTTCTTTCTCTGGTTCAGGTAAACTGCTGGGCTCTCCTTCGTTCATGTAAACAAAAGATCTATAATGTTCAGGTTCTTTCTTGCATTCAACTTCATTCTTTTATGCATATTCATCAATTCTAACATTTGCACTTTCCACAACTTTGTTAGTGTTCGAATTCAAACACTTATATGCTTTGCTCTTAGTGGAATAACCTAGGAATATACCTTCATCACTTTTAGCATCAAGTTTTCAATTTCTATTTTCCTTCAGTATATAACATTTTCTTGCAAAAACTTTAAAGTAATTTACATTAGGTGCATAACCATACCATAACTTATAAGGTGTAATATCAATACCTTTCTTGACTTGTACTCGGTTCAAGGTATAGACTGTTGTACTTACAACTTCTCTCAAGTACTTTTTTGCAACATTTTTCTCTATCATAATTGTTTTAGCACAATCCATTATTGATCTATTCCTTCTCTCGGCTATGCCATTCTGTGGGGGAGTCCTTGGAGCAGAATATGTCCTATAATTCCTCTATCATTACAGAATAAGTTGAACTCATTAGATATAAACTCTCCTCTGTCAAATCTCAGACATCTCAAGCTCTTACTTGTCTCTTTTTCAACTTTTGCCAAATACCATTTAAACAATTGAAAGGCATCAGATTTTTCTTTGAGAAACATCATAGTCATCATTCTAGAGTAATTATTAACAACCAGTATGAAATATTTATCACCACGGTAGCTTTGCACACCAATAGGTCCACAAAGGTCAGTATGAACCAACTCCAAACATCATCAGAAGTATAGGTTTTGCTCTTGAAACTAGACTTTGTCATTTTGCCAAACTGACATTGCTTACACATAACATTATCAGGTTTCTTCAATTTTGATAACCCTCTTACTCTTTTCATCTTATTAATGTTTACCAAATTGTCAAAGTTCACATGTCAAAACCTTTTATGCCATAACCATACATCATCATATTGTCCAAACAAACATGTCTCATCGGATAGATCTAGATAGAACAAATTACCTCTTGTCTGTTCTCCACTTCCAATTAGTGCATCAGTAGCATCAAATATTTTAGCCTTCTTGTGATGGAATTCAACTTGGTATCCAGAAGTATTCAACTGAGCAACACTCAACAAGTTATAGTTAAGTCCTTCAACCCAACAAGCATTATCACATGTGATCTTATCAACCAATTTTATTTATCCTTTTCCTTTCACAAGACATGGTTTATCATTACCAAACTTAACACTACCACCTTTGCAGTGATTTAGGGTTTCAAACTTACTTTTATCACTAGTCATATGATGTGAGAAACCACTATCAATTATCCATCTATCACCTTTACTCATATATGAAATAAGTGCAGTTTTCTCATCCTCATCAGAATAATCTTTCATAGCAACAAAAACAACTTCTATATCATTGTCATCAGATTTATCAGATTCACTATCAGTTTCTTCTTCAACAATATAACACAATTTCTTACCTTTATCCTTATAGTCCTTATACCTTATGAAACCTCTGTCATCCCTTTTGTCTTTGTACTTTCTTTCTCTTCTTTCATCTTGTTATTTATGTCAGGGCATCTTGCTACAATATGGCCAACTTTGTTACATGAAAAACAAATAATAGGAAGTTTACCTTTGAATTTTCTTTTTCCTCTCGGTAGTCTTCTAGCCATAAGTGCCTCAAGCTCATCAAGATCATCATCAGTGTCACTGGCACTGTTCACATGTCTTTCCTTTCCTTTCTTAGCTTTATGAAGAGTCAATTGTGATTTGAATGCAAATTCAACATTGTGAGGGGTGAAATTATCAAAATTTGATAACTCAAAAGCAGTAAGTTTACCAACTAAACCTTCCAGAGTTAAGTTGTTAACAAGAGTACATCTCAGTTCTTGAATAACAGATACTCTAATAGCATAAATAGGAAGTAGGGTTTTCAAAACCTTGCTAATAACATTATCATCATCAATAGTTCCATTAGCTCCTCTAACAGCATTCACAACCTCCTTAACTCGGTTGCAATTTTGAACAATAGTTTCACCATCTAACATTCTCATTTCATTAAACTTACCTCTCAAGCTTTCTGATTTGGCTCTTAGAACATTTGTATCACCTCCATAGATAGCTGCCAGTGTGTCCCGTAGTTTTACAGTCTTTTATGTCTTCAAATTCAGGATAGCTTATGGCTGATGCAATCTCCAACATTGCTTGATTGTGTTCTTGTTTTTCCTTCATCTATTGAGCTGTCAACACTGTCGACACATTTATGTAATCATTTTCCACAGTATTTTGCTGCTTCTCCAATTCCAGCTAGGTGTAGCTTCATCAAACTTTGCCATGCAGGGAAGTTCTCCTTGTTCAGCCTCGATACCTCCTTTTTATACATCTTGATCTTAAGCTTCAAGTACCTTCAAACTTTTCCTTACAAGCACCACAAAGCTCTGATACTAATTGTTAGAATAATTCAGAATAATTGAGGGGGGGGGGGGGTGAATCAGTTATCCTCAAGTTCAAATGTACCAATTGAACTTTCAAACACTTCAACCAACTTAGATCTACTCAACAATCCACTCGGTCTCTATAGCATATAATCAATAACATAAACTTGCAGTGCACTGTCTCAAAGTAATCAACTTGCAGAATATAAACTCTTAATAGTAAAACACATCATATAACATTCACACAAGTATGACACTAGGATTTAACGTGGAAACCCAATATGGGAAAAACCACCAGTAACATGCTACCAATTTTTCACTCTTCTGAAGTGAGCTCTGTGAAGAACCAACTCTGTTAAAGGTTACAATACACACTGTTAAATGTGACCCTGTTAAAGGATTTAATCACCCTGTTAAAAGTGAGCCATGTTAGAGGACTTAGATCATTCCATTAGAATGTCACCTTGATTAAAGGATTTACAATATGATTGTTAGGTCAACCTTGATTAAAATGATTTTGACTAATACAATGGTTAGAAAGTAACAATAGATTTGATCTGAAACATACAACTCACTTTGCAAATACAGATCCACTTCCACTCAAATGCTAATTCACCGACTGGCCTCCATTGTCATCTCTATCACTCAGATCTACTTGGAAATCTGTCAAGCAATCACCATTGTGCAATCCTATACTGCTTTTCTCAGCCTTCTCAGCCTTCTGCTTCTATTTTACAATCAACTGAATTAACCTCATCAAACATAACCTGCAATTAGGTTAATCTTATACCTCTCTGATCAGGTAGCTAGATCTTTTTCTGCTTAATCATCATCATAGGTCTTAAGGTTTGGTCAGATCCAACGAATCCTTCCAACATTTTGATTTCCTTCTACCTTGTAGAATACATCCTAAAACTCCTTCTTGAGTCCATATATAAAAATGGTTAAACATATATTAAATGCTCATTTAATTCTCCACAATGATCATCCTTATCTTAAATACACTTCACATATCCCAAGAATTCAACTATGTCGACATGGATCTCAAATCTTCCTCAAATTGTCAAGATATTGACACTCGGTCATCACTAGATAACTCGGCATTACTGACGCTCACTAAATGCTGATGCTCAGTCGACACTATATTTGCTCGGCATGTACTAGCATTTGGTTGACACTCGCATCACTCGACACAAACTGCTTGAACTTTTGTTTCTTAATCTTCTGCTCTGTTACTCGGTCAAGCCTAAGCTTGTAATCTTCCAATCTTCACTTGGTGTTATAGATAAACATCATATTATCTTGCCAAGGTGTAATCTCATCAAGTACCCATTTTAGTTTCACATAACTCAACCATTTCACTAGGTCTTCTTGTTATCTCCTCTTTTCAAATCTTCTTCATCAATCATTTGATATGGCACTTTACAAGATAGCAGTTGTCTTACTAGTTAAGGTTTGACATCAATGACAATATAAAAATTATTTCAATTGTAGCTTCCAACACCAACTTCAATCTATGTCTGAGGACAACCAACATGCTCTCATACACATTTCATCCAACCCAAGGTCCTAGTGTAGATTGACTCAAATTCAATGATCTATCCACACACTCAAGATCTTTGGCTCTGATACCATTTGATGCAGACAAGATTGAGGGTCTTATCAAACTACCCAATCTTTCAACCTTAACATGTCATCTAATCCACAATATGGAAACAAAATCTGAAACACTTCTTTATTAAAAATCTCATTTGTATATTCATATAACAAAATATCTCAAAGAGTAATTATATATATGAAGGATCACAACAAGAGACAAAATTCAGAAAGTTTACAATGTTTCTAGGCACTTCATGCCCACAAGTCTTTGAATCTTCATGTCTTCGCACCTTCTTGGTTGTACTCCTCTTTTGAAATATGAGTTTCGTCTTCGTCTTACAACTCTCATGGTTGTTCTAAACACTTACAACACACTCGCAAGTTCTTCTTTCTCTTCTTTTATCTTTCTTCTCTTGTCAAGCTAATCACCTATACACTTCTTTATGCAATTTTTTGGAGCAATCTGCAAGTCCTTTCTCCTATGTTGTTTTTTTTGTTGATTTCTTCCTCTTAACACTCTTAAGGCCACATTTTATAGAAATAAAACCTTTGTGAGGTACAAAAAGAGACACCTAATTTTTCTCTTTCATTTCCCATAACACGAGCTTTGAAATTCCTTCAAAAAGAATTAAATAAACACATAGTTTTGCTTGCTAAATGTGTTGTCAATGTTGTTCCATATCCCATTAATTGTTGATGTAGATACCTTTAAATAATGAATAGACATATAAACTAAGTTGCGCTCCATTGAAATTTGAAGTCATTAATCATTTTTCTAATTTTCACTAGCTCTTACTTCTATTTTAGGCATGCGAATTGAAAGAATAACACAATAATGGAATGCTAAATGCCACTTGTCTTATATGAACTTATCTTGACATCAAAATTGAGAAAATGATTAATTTTAAACTCTATAATACTCCAATGGATCTCTTGGACCCTTTAAACTTTAAATTTATGCAATATAAACTCTCAAAACCATATTAATCACTATATTTCTCTTTGATTTTTGAATTGCTTGTGAGCCTAGATGCTCTTGCATCACCTCAAGGTGAATTTTGAATTGCAATCTTTAGAGCCATTATTTTATGACTTCACTTAAGAAGACAGTAATATCAAACCTCCTACACATTAGCAAATAATAATTTCTAGAATTCCAAAGGAATGATAAAGTCTTAGCAGATGTTACAAGCTAAAGCTTTACAAAAACATAAAAAACATCCACAACACTAGCAATAACTAATTAATCAGATATATTTTTCTTGCAATCTTCCACCAAACAGTAATAAAAGAATTTCCACTAAAAACATACATGAACAAGAGACTCAACATTATCACAAGTAGAAACTATTCACATTTTCCCAATGGCAAGGGGTTTTTTCATTGCCAAGTTTGAGATGGCTGCTGATAGGAAAGTGATACTATGTGATCATTTTTTTAGTTGTAATGTCCGGAGCATGCTCATGATGAAGCCTTGGCATCCTGACTTTGATGCTTCTACTGAGTCTTTCTCCAAGGTTCCTACTTGGGTGAGGCTTCCTCACCTCCCTCTTCATTTCTGGGTTAACTCTCTTCTTGAGGCTGTGGGTGAGGATCTAGGGGACTTCTTGATGGTTGATGAGGAATCAGATGATATTCTTCCCTCAACTTATGCTAGGATCTTGGTTGATTTGGACACTTCCAAGGGTCTTCCGACAAAGATAATGTTGGAGCATTCTAAAGGGTCATGTATCCAAACTTTGGATTATGAAGGCCTCCTTTTCAGATGTAAGAGATGCTTCAAAAATGGTCACTTAGTGGACCAGTGTGGTTTGGAAAAGGTTAAAAAACTTGCTTCTTGGTGGAAGGGGGCCTCCTCCCAACATTATTATGTTGTGAAGGATTCTTCTATCAGAAGTTTTTCTCAGGTTGTCTCTTCTTCTTAGGAGATTGATGAGGCCAATGTGCCTCTTGGGACCGCTGCTGGCTCTTTCCTGGGAGTTGTTCCCTCTCCTTGTACTGAATCAGATGTTCAAGGCTCTATTGGTAGTGGGGCTTCTGCTCCTCTTATTGGCAATTCCTCACTGGTTTCTTCTGAAATGGTAGCTACTGAGTCATCTTCCGATGCTACCTCCTTGGATACTCCTGGCCCTTTCCTGGGACAACCTCAGGTTTTGGGTGTCCCGAAACTTGATTCAAATTCTATGCAGGAAATGGCTCTGAATGTGGATGATGGGTGGACCTCTGTTAAAGGAAAGAAAAAAGCAAAACATCTGCCCTCATTTGATATGTCTCTTCGTTCCCAGAAGGGGAAGAAATAATTTGTTTGGGCTTTCCTTTGTTGGCAGCTGTTTTGCTGCTTGTTGGAAGCTTTTGGGTTGCTGGAATTAATTGTTTTATTCTTTTTGTAGCGCTTTTTATTGTAAGGGTGCTAGATTTCCTTTTCTGGTACCTTCTTTTTTGTCCAGGTTGAGGGAGCCTGTTATAAAACCCTCGCGGTGGTCTTTTTATTGTTTCTTTATAGAGTGCTTCTTTGAAAATCTCTTTTGACCTTTTTGTACAGGGTTTCGGGCCCCCCTTCAAAACCTATATTTACCTTAATAAAAAACATTATCACAAGTAGAGCACAAAACAATGTTAATCCAACAAGTACTATAGTAGAATCAACTAATTTATCATGCATAAATCACCATCCAAAACAATTTTTTTAGGCTTCATTTAAGAAAATCTAATAATCAAACACCTATCAAGCTTCTATAGGGTCCAAGATACTCCCATTGAAGACCAAGTTTAGAATTAAATCTTGGGGGAAGGATAGATTTACATTTTGCTAGGTAGAAACATCTAAGAGAAGGGATTTTGACCCACCTTAAGTTGTCCCAAAATTAGTATCAAAATTATCTCGCTCTTAACAAGAAATGCTCTCAAAGCCTTGACAAATATTTAATATGCCTTTTGGTACTTCAAAAACCAACATCAAATCAACTCAAGGAATAACTTTGGCACTATGAAATCTAAAATTAGCTAATGCCTTTTTCATATAAGCTAGGTTCCACCAAATAGATTTGAATGCATGGTAATGAGATCCAAATCAAAACATTATTATTAAATACAAGGTGTTCAATTGGCACCTCCTTCCATATTGACTCAAATATAATTGACCTCGTTGAGTTGACTATAACAAGCTGAATGCAAAATTAGCTAATGTCTTTTTCATATAAGCTAGGTTCTACCAAATAGATTTGAATGCATGACAATGGGATCCAAATCAAAACATTATTCCTAAATACAAGGTGTTCAATTGGCACAAACTTCTTCCATATTGACTCAAATATAATTGACCTTGTTGACTTGACTATAATAAGCTGAACATAAAATCTAGTGATGAAATCTGATTCAATCAAACTTCTCTTTGGCTACTCGATAAGTGATTTTAGGCCTAATAAGGGCTTTCCAACCAAGCCTTTCTTATATTGAGATTCTCAAAACCTTTTTAACTACTAAAGAAACACTTCCATAAAGAATCTCAAAACTCATTTGACTATAAAAGACATCACTTTGAATCTTAACATATTTCAACTTGAATCTTACTTCACATTTACAACATACATTGAGTTACATCATTGCCTTTTTTTGTTACTCTTCCCATCATATTATAAAATTTTTACATTTTTATACAATTTAGCAATATGAGATCTACCAATTAACAAACAAGAAACATAATAAATATTGTAAGATGATAATACTTTCTAGCAAATATGAAACCTTATAAACAAAGTGAACAAGCATACCTTCCATTTATTTGTGATTCTAACTAATTTTGTCATAAAATTAATGCCACATATTTAAAACAATAGTTCAATGGAAAGGTGATGCTAAGTTAGGTAACAATCTTATTAGAGCCACTATAGGATAAACATACATTTACAATTCAATCATTAGGAGTGTTAACTCAACCTAACACCACAGATTTGTGAATAGCAATACTATACCTTAGACCTTAAGGTAGAACAATATGTCAAGTCTAGTGATTAATTGCTAAAAAAAATCCTTCTTAAAAACAAGTATAAAGTGTTGTCAACGTATTGGATTTTAGTTAAGTTGGAATGATTTGGTAAAAAAATTGCCTTTAATGGGAGGACCTATTATCAAATGCCTAATAACATAATGCTAAGCAATAATGGAACATAAAGAAATTGAGTTAGATGACATACTTCAATTTCCATTTATACAAAAGTATCTTGAAAAAGAACTTTAAAATTATAAATATCTCTTTGAACCAATGATCTTCAACATCAAAAGAATAAAAGACTACTATATGCTATCACAATTTTTTTCAAAATTAGTAATTGTTATGCACAATTTTTCTAACATGGATGTTGCCCAAGCCATGCCTTACCAATTTATAATAATGTACAAAAACCCAAATTGGTAGAGGTGATACTTCTTGGGAGAACCTTATTAACTCTATTTATCAACACTTTAGCCAAGATATGAAAGGAAACATTAAATTTAGTAATGGGCTTTCAATTCTTAATGTGTGCCCTCTCGTCATCCTTAGTAATAAGCTTAATGACACCCATGTTAACATATTTATCCAATTATATATCTAGTATTGCTTTATAATTGTAGCTGGCAAAAATTAAGGAAAAGAAACACAAATAAAGCTGAATTCACAAACAAAGCTGAATTCTACTTTAAGTCCTACCAATATTGTTGATTGAGCAAATAAGGGATGCAAATTCAAATGGAATAAAAAATCAATACAAACCATTGGTGATTGGATTTTCTCTTAATGTGTTTGGATGTCAAGTTACTCTTATGGAGTCTTGAAGGTGGCGACATATATTTGCGGAAGGATTCTTTTGTATTATATGGTAGAGGAAGAAGATAGATTGGTAGAGTTGGGATGTGAGAAATGGAGGGTTTGTTGAAATCACCACAAGACTAAGAGGGAGGGGGGGGGGGTTGCAAATCAATCTTAAATAAATACTTAAACCACTTCAGTCATAAACTTTGCATGAACTAGTTTAAACAATTTAACACCAAGGAAAGATAAAGAAATGAACAACATACACATGAACACCATATTTTTACATGGAAAACCCAATGTAGAAAAACCAGAGTGATAACAAATCACTATATGAATAACTCAATACAATATTGTTTTAGGCTCAAGGCCAAGGTATCTCATTTCTCTTGATTTGAATTATAGGCTAAGGTGCACAACCGTAGTGCAAGATACATAGGACTTGCAAGCTGAGATACACAATCTCAGGGAAAGATACAAAGGACTTGTAGGCTAAAGCTCACTACTTCAAGGCAAGATACATATATGCACAAACTGCCAAAAGAACTCATTGTATTCCAACATGAATATAAATAATATGAATTGGAATGAACAAATATCCAAGCATGAAACTATCCTTGAATCCCTCTCTCAAGCAACTAACTTCATTACAAACAAACACACACATACATTGTCTCAAAACTCCAACTTTCTGAATGGTATGATCATGAATGCACATCACAAACTGATCACCTCTTTCACTTTTTCTTCACCACATACTCTTTCACATCTTTTCACATTCAAATCCACACTTCAAAATGCTTAAATGATCATCTATGTATAACAACTTGATCAACAAAACCCTCATTTAGGTAAGCCATAAACGTAATTCAAATCAAGTCGACTAACAAGATTATCTAAAATGATTGTGGTCCGGTTCATGAGTTAAAAGGGAACCAAATACACCATAACACATCTTCCTAATTTGTTCCAAATATACTACACACAACAACACATTCTCCAAAGTCAACATCAAACATATTGTGTAGATATTCAATATAGCACATAGCCAATCAACCCAAAACATTTTCCAATGTAGATAACTCAATACAAATCTTTACACACCATAGTAAGACCCATAAAACATCTATAATTAACCTCCAATGGAAATTTAGACCAATAGAATATTGATCCATTAATAATAATTGAGTCGACCAATGACCAACCAACAACTACATTGCCAAGATACAAAATATCACAACTTCTCTTGCAAAGAAAATTGAAACTTGAAAACTAAAATGAGACACTACACAAACATTTGGAACATGTATTCTATACTGCACAACTAGAAACAACATTGTGGAGCAATCTCTAGACAAGCCTTGATAGACAACAACACTGTCAACAAACTACAACTACCAACCACATCAACTAAATTGAGCTAAGGACCTTAAAACATAATTGTTCAGCATCCACATAACATAGAGATTCTATCCAAAATCTTAAGAACATATAAACAAATGTAGAGCTCCCATAGTGACTTCAAATACTCTGTCCTACCTATTTTAGCTTCCACAATTGTAACCTTTTAGAAACACCAAATATTCAATCTAGAGCAAACTCATAGAACATATAAATGTACAAACACTCATTTTTAGAACTCCATCAATCCCCACACATCAGAACAACATTGAACTCATTCACCATACATCAACAATTAGGATAAATATGAAGACTAAGTTTACAAATCTAGACTATAGTAATGACCTATGTAAGAAATGTAAGTTCATTGTAGATCTAGGGCCCAAAGTGAGAATTCAAGGATTTTGACATACAAAAGTTACATAATAGCTATGCAGACTAAGTTAACTGATCTATAAAGAAGAGATTTAAAGGAAATTGTGTTTGAAATTGGGGTTGAAATCGGGAGATCAATGGTCCTTGGGGCGCTTTTGAACTAAAAATGCCAAATCTGGATGCAAGTTGTGTTTTCACAATCAAAATATTGTTAAAAACATTTCTAAAAAGTTTCATAAATTTTTTTTGAGGCAATGGTGTTTGGGGTGCCCTAGACTCAAATTTTTTGGATCTGCAAAATCTCAATTTGTAAGTCTTTGTCTGCTTAGTTTGATTCCAAATTTGTGCCTCCAAATCTTGCTGCCTCCACATGCAAAGAAAATAAATTATTGAGTTTATGGCAGTTTTCCTAGGTCAAACCTCGATTTTAGAATTAACGAATTGAATTAAAAGATGACTGCAAACTGTGTTGTAATGAAGTAGATGCTAGATATAAAATTGAATTATTTGAATGAAATATTATACCTTCATGAGTCTCCTTGCATTGAAGTCTTCATGAAGATATTGATTTGACTTTATAATAGACATTTATTATGGACGCCATCTTTAATGTTTAAGATCTGAACTTTACCTCTTTCTTCAATGTCTAGATAATGCTTGATTTATTACTCAATTGAATTGCATAGGAGACTTGATAGTTGATGTCTTCAATGAGGGGGTTAGGCTTGCTTTTTACCTCTCCTCATGAAACATATTTGAATTTTTGAAGTAGGCTAACACCAAGGAGAAATTCTCATAACCGCAATCCAATTGTTGGAGGGTCCAAAATTGGGTTCCTTTGGTGGGACAAGGGTGCCCCCAATACACTTGACTAGCCAATTAGGGTTAGGTCAAGGACCAATGACCAAGAAGGTGGTGAATTTTCCAAATTTGAGTAAGTATGAACATAATCAAACATGATTAGGAATTAAAGGCCAAAAATGCTAAAATGAGGCCTAGGTGAGCATGAAATTATATAGGGATACAATTTACGATGCCACACAAAACATCCTCAAAAACTCACCGAATGTTGGAAATTTCAAGTAAAACATGAAATCAACATAAGGTCACTCTTAAAAAGAAAAGGACCCATGAATGAACATAAGAATTGTAGGAAATTATCCTGGATAAAAATTGGTCACATGGTCATTGAAAGAAACAAACAAAAAATAAACCCTAAAATTATTTTGTATGACATTAGTAAAAATAATCATAATATGAGCCACCACAAGCAGTGTCCATAGGTACAACAATTGTAATATAGTGTATCATAAATGAAGAAGGAAAAGTAGATCACAACGGATATAAAAAGTTAGCCATAGATGTACAATGGACAAAAAAGAGAGAAACAACTATAGTAATAAATGAATTGCACCTCATTCATCTATAAAATCCCACATTCCCTCCACCTAGTCACTTTTCCACTTTAACTATCTTGTTCTCTTATAAAGATCATACTCCCAAGCACTCATGTCTCTTGTATTTTCACTTGAGAAATCCTATCTATCATATTCTAATCCACACTTTAGCTCACAGTCATGCCCCCACTCTAATTAGTATTACAACTCAGCCACAACCAAAATACAAGAGATTTCCTTACAAGGTGATATCAACGTAACCCAACAATGTATTCTCAACCATCCCAACTAAAGTCATGTACATAGAGTATGCCATGAAATATAGTAACTCACCTTGACTGGGGAAATAAATCACCTCAATTCAAAGAGTTATGACAATAATAGTTGGAAAAGTAAAGTCAACAATATGCCCCAAAGTATGCCTAGATCCAAGAGAAGGTACTAGTTGTCTATAAAGGTTTTCCTAGACTTCACCAAAGAGATGGAATGGATTTGGCTAGTGTTGAGCAGTTTGCATGAAAATATCTCTACTTGGATTAACTCTACTAGATCACAAAGGAGACCATACATGTTTTCATTGGGCTATTGGCAGAAGGAGAAATCCCACCAAAGGAAGGAATAAACAATACAAAACTAGAGAAGCTAACTGGTGCTACTTTCACTGCCAGAGCCTGAACATCAACAATATCATGAACAAAGCGATGTTGTATGTGACCAAGGTGATAGCTTATAAGATTTATTGTACAAACTGGGAAGGATCTGCTACACATCAAATGATTATTGAATGAAAAAACTTTGATTTGTGTGATGTCTTAAGGATGAAGCTGTTAGAGAACACATCCTAGCTCAAGAAGACTAACTACTAATTTTGGTGTGATACCTTACTAATTTTCTTTGCTTTCTATTTCACACGTGAACTCCCACAATATGCCAGTAGAGTATGGGTCACAAATAGACTAGCAATTGTGCAAATTCTAGAGTATGCAAGAAATTCCCTAGCACATGATACATAAACACAAGTTTTTGAAGGATTCTTCAATACTTTTTTAAAAACAACTCAAAACTAGTATGTGATATCACATTGTATAATTCAAAAGTAATTAGATACCATAGTGTTTCAAGTAGATAATGATTTTACCATCATTGATGCATTGGAGCCTCATGACAACCCCACTAACCTATGAAGTATCACATGTAGAAATATAATCTTATGCATAAGTCTTAGATCACCCCATAGCACAAAGAAACCATACTGCCAAGCAACTCTTGGATTCATTGGATAAGGAGAAATCCACACAAAAAAAGTTGAGAAGAAGAAAGGGAAACATTTTGAGCAATTAAAAAAATCCCCTAAAGCACAAGATGAAGAACGAGAAGAAAGTAGGCTCACCCCCCACAAAGAGGTCTAGAAGATCACATATCCAAACTCTTTCTACAACCCTTACAAAAGATAGAGGTGGTTGGATAGTGAAAAGAAGATTAGAGAATACACTAGAAAAAGAATGGCCACCCAAGAAAGAAGCATAGTTTAGTATTGTAAATTGTAACCTTGTACAATTTACATCACATTTTGTGCCCTTGCCTTAGTGTGTGGTATCCTTTCTCTTCTCCAAGCCTATTTCTTGTTGAAAGATTAAAAATTTGATGTCATATCTTTGTATGGTGATCAAAACAACTATCCCAAACCAAGTGCACTTGATTGCCCACTTGTCTGCCCTCTTTTGATAGGTCAAGGGTACCTGGTGCATTATTTAACCCTTAGTTGCTTTAACTTATTAGCAATGGCATAGGGAAAGTAAAATTTCCTTAGTTTCCATGGACCATGATTAACCCATTACACCAATATAAAGATATCATAATAAAATGAGTAAAATCCATGGTACAATATTTTATAAAAGTTTACCTAGTTTGAAAATTGATCCCATGTTGAATATTTTGATAAAAACTATAGTTAGTCTATCATTTTCTAAATAAGTTGATAATACTTCTTATTCATGATTTCAAGCATGGTAGTAATCATTGTATTGACATTATTTCATGCCATTGTGATCAAACACTAAACTAGAACACAGATTCAAGTTCTGTTAAAACTAATGGTAAATGCTTTTGCTAATATCATTATGTTTTCATGCCAAGGTTTCTTGATGAAAAGAACATCAATGCAAGTTTAATACACCTTACACCCCCATTTTAGTAACAATTTGAAACCTCTGTCTCTTAACAAATCAAACCATTATAATGAGTAATGTCATTTCCTAGTAGAGGAATTAAGGCACTACAATGAAAACTACCATTTAACATTGCCAATTAAAATGCTATTGGGTTTAAAAAGGGCATATTAGTTGTAGTTCCTACCCTTTTCAAAAAAATGGTGGATTGTCATGCCTCCACAATACAAATTATTGGTGCTCAAATCAACAGATTGGATTTCCTATTGACTTGCGAATCCAATGCTGGGTAACCCAAGTGATTTGGCCAACTAACAAGTTCAACCCAAAACAAGGTTGGAACTTCTGTAATTCTGTCTATGCAGGACCAAGGTTGGTAGAGCTATACCTTAACTTATCTCTCAAGCTTAACGATTTTTATAGCAGATAGAACACACTTCAAATCCTCTCTCTCAAGTATGGCAAGGCACTTAAAAGAAATCAAATTGCAATCAATATATCATAAATTGCAAGACTAAGAGTGCTTTTGTTAATTGTAAGAATGTTTTGAAAATGTATATAAATGTATTGAATGAATACTAATTAGAATATCTCAACAACTTTAACAATGAATCAAATGACTATATCCAATAATTGATAAGATCGGTGCTTTTTTCAACTTGGGGAATAGAGTCAACCCAATTTCAATCCTATGTACAACTCTGCAAGACAATATATACTCCAACACCATCAACTATTCAAATGTTGTAGATTTAGAGAAATTAAGTCTATTTATATCCTTGTTAGTTCAAATTAATTTAACTCCTATGGTTGGGAGACCAGATGAACAAGAAGCTGGAAACACTAACTTTTCACAAACTCCTTGATAATCAAACAAGAATATGAGACATGCAAAATCTCTACACAAGCATTGCAAGAATAACAATTGAATCTACCTTCAATAATTGGAAGGGACTAACTGAAATGAATTGTTCTTTCTTATCACAAGTGAGACATAAAACACTTATCTTTTATTAATTTTGAAATAATAGTACATTAGAGTTCATGTTGCAGTTGTGATCAAATTCTAAGAAAATAATAATGATAATAATGACTTTCTTTCACATGGCCTTGGAATCCCTATTTATATAAAGTCCAAGGTATGTGTACAAGCTTTAGATCAATTTGTCTCTTGATAACTAAAACCTAACCCTAAGATCAACAACTGAACAATACCAATTACAACTAAGGAATGAATTACATCCTTGTTTAAAAATGGTTGTCGACCATAAGGATTCATAATAATAATTGTTAACAAATCACATGTGATTTGTCTCAGATAATTCAAATAATGATACTGTGTATAATCATCATGGTGCTTCGACCATATGGTCATCTAGATACTCTATCTGATAATGGATATTATCACTGATATATCGAACAAATTTGTCGACAAGAACCAGATCATCAATGTTGTCGACCACCATCAAGCATCATCCATCATCGTGAATATTTCTTTTAAGAACGTCTGCATGTCCTCATCCTCCTCAGTCCCTAGAGATCACATTGTTTCATTATCAAACAGATCCATGGTAGTCACCACCTTTGAAACCTTGCATAAAGACATCGACGTATCACACAGTAGAGAAAACCCTAACAGACATGTAATATAATTAAAATATATATTAAAAATGACATAAAGAAATCCACGTCGACGCTACCACCCCAACACTTTGTCCTTTTTATCGATGAGGACATGTGTTGTCATTGCGCAATCCCTCAATGAATAAAGGATACACATCTTCCAATCGAGGGATCACACCAACCGTCGATTCCTCCTGTGCTTTAACAGCCGATCACATTACTTAGAAAATATGGGTTCGGGACATGTGTTGATCAGTCACGATGCCTTGAAGGGTAAACAACATGTATCTTCTCTTAGAGGCATCACGCCAATCTTCTAATGAAGTTTGACCTATGCAATGCTTTAACTGGCTTTGACCCCACCTAGCCGAGCTCTCAGAGGACACATGTTAGCTAGGTGCATTCCCTTGAAGGTTAAATGGCGAGCATCTCTTGTTTAAGGGATAGCACCAGCCATAGATTTTGTTGTGATTTAACTACCGATCTTCTTTCGTTAGTCAGAGCACTAGCGGGCCCAAGACACGTGTCAACATCGCGCGATGCCTTCATGGTAAAGATCGTTCATCTTCTATTTTAAGGGATAACGCCAGACGTCGGATGAAGTTAGATTTGCTTGATACTTTGACTATCTTTGACCCCACCTAGGCAATATCTTGGTGGACACGCGTCAGCTAGGCATGTTCCCTTAATGAGTAAAGGATGTTCATCTACCTTTTAAGAGATAGCGCCAACCGTTGATCTTCAATGAGGCTTTGAATCATCAAACAGATTTGCACGAAAGTGTAAAACAAAAAAGGAAGCCCACGAAAACACATGTAACAGTTATAAATATGAATTTACATATGAATATGCAGGCTGAGAGACATAAGAAATTAATAATAACATAATTTATGAAATAGAAATAGACATAATAAATTAATAAATACATAAAGCATAATGATATGGGTATAGAGTATACTTCCTTGAGTCATTTGGATATGCAAATTTGACCTGTAAATTTGGGTTCCACCAGTGCCTCTTTCTAGAGATGTTTTATCATACCCAGATCCAGGAAGATCCTAGTTGTCTCTGGAGAGGCAGACCAAGCATCTACTCTTTACCTGATGCAAAATGAAATTGGGTGGCCCCAGGCCCCTAAAAAGTGAACATTGTTATTTCCCTTTGTCAAATTTTTTTATTCTGTTCATGTAACACTTTGGATCTCCTGAATATGATATTATATCACTCCTTTTCCTCATCAACTATAGTATTTGAACATAGAAAAAATTTCAGAATCATTTAGCCCCAACATCTGATCCCTTGCTATATCTGATGCATCATCCTTATGGACAATACTCATCGGTTCCACTTCATCAATGTAGTCTTTGGCTTTTGATTTATGTTTTTCCTTTGAGAAATCATCAGGTGCAATGTGTTCTTTGCTGGATGGAGGATCCCTGTGCATATGATCAGTCATACAAGTATCTAAACTAAGTTCTTCTGCTTGGACGTTTCCTTGCACACAATCTGCCCCATTTCCATTCTCCATATATTGTTTCTCCTCACATGAAAGTTTTGAAGATCATATAGTTTAGGAAATACTACTTCTCTTTTATCGGGATCAGATGGGACACTTGGATAATTTTTAGTAATATTCTCCATCGTATTCTCTTCATTATGTCTATCTAACATCATCATATCTTCATATGCTCGATACAAGTCTTGCTCATAAGACGAACTAAAAGATATCTCACCTTCTGAATGCATATTTTGAGTTTTATCAACTTCAAAATCATCATCAGGATTGCTACCTTCGTCATGATGTTGGTTGACTTGATTGCATAGCAAATCCTCTTCAAACAATGGATTTAAGAACATGGATATTTCAGGCATACCCTCATGAGAGTTTTCATCAGGATCATCAGATGTTTCATCAACAAGACTAATATCTTCATTGAAATTATTTTCTGAAACTTCCCATTGTTCATACACGGTATGTTCTTACATTTCATCTCCTCTATTTGATTCTTGGAATTTATCATCTCCTCCGTCTAGTACTCCCTGAATATATACTGATCCATCAACTTGCTTATCATGGTGAATTGAAATTTTTTTTGACCACTCTTCTCAACATGTTTTTGATATTCCATGTCTAACAAAGCTGAAACCTCTTCCACACTGAGAGAATCCTCTTCCTCATTATCATGGTCATAGATACATTTATCCATACAAATCTCACCATGTACAGATTCTTCTTCAACCTGATCCAAATTTTCTTTCTCCATGTCATCATTCTTTTCATTTTTATCTAATTCAACACAAATGTCAACAACCTTTACATGTACAGGAGCGTCTTCAGTCTGATCACAGTCTTCAGTTGCATTCAAATTTGGAGCACTTGTAAATTCTTCCCTATATTCATCCTTTTCTTTCATCGATTCCTCGCGTAATCGATCAAGAAAAACTTTCAGTTGAGAATCATGGTAGATTCCCAACTCATGAAGTTTATCCATTAATTCCCTTCCTAGAGGCCTGATATCTGAAGGTATTTCCCGATAAATATTTATCATTCTCATGAGCAAATGTACTGCAGATTCACCCTCATATATTTCCAAATTGTAGAATGTATCCAAATGGGACATGTAAGATTCCTCTTCCATAATATAATTTGGATCTTTGTCCTGTTCATAGCACATGTTTTGTTCATAACACATGTTTTCTTCTTCATCACTAAGATTGTCATCTTGTTCATTCTGATCATAAGCCTCCTTTTCTCTGTCTTCCTCATCTTCTTTTAATATATGCATAAGGAACTTTACAGAAGGATCATCTGATGTGATTCCCAAATTTTTGACCTTTCTCATGATTTCTTTTCATGAAGGCATAATGTTTGAAGGCATTTCTTGACAAATGTTGACCATCCTTATCAACAAATATGCTGAAGAATCACCTTCAAATCTCTCCAAGCTGAAAAAGGCATCAAGTGGAGATATATAAAGATCCTCTTCCATGATGCAACTTTGGTCTTCATACCGTTCGTAACACATGTTGTCTTCTTCACTTGCATCATAAAAGACATCAAGAAACCATTGCTCAAACTGCCTCCACGATGAGATACTCTGTGTAGGTAGTAATTCGTATGCTTCTCTCGCATAATCCTTCAAAGTCTTGACAAATAACTTCATCACCTGATCTTCTGCACAAATCTCATAATCTTCTATGAATATGTAAAATGCATCCAAGTGTTGTAGTGCCAATTCATCCCATTCTCCATGGAACTTTGGTACAAGTTGTGAAAGTTTTGGGGATAACTTGCTAGGTTCATAATAAAAATTGCTGAAATCCAATGGCCTGATGCCATCTGGAATAAAAGTTTTTTCTCTGAAATGGTTGAGACATCCTGAAATAAAATTGTCTTCCTTTTTAAAGAGGAAAACTATCATCTCTTTCCGAGTCTTCCCCCTCAGTAGAGTCATTGATTGAAATGCCTTATTAAATAGATTTGCCACTTTCTTTCCAAAAGAACAATACCTACTGTCTTTTGAGTTCTTTCTCCCAGTAGAGTCTTAATTACATCACCAAAGCTTCGAGGTAATCTTCATTGTTGTTTTTTATAGACAACTCCCCAGCGGAGTCGCCAATCTGTTGGTGCTCAAATCTAAAGATTTGATTTTCTATGGACTTGCCAATCCAATGCTGGGAAACCCAAGTGATTTGGCCAACTAACAAGTTCAACCCAAAACAAGGTTGGAACTTCTGCAATTTTGGATTTGCAGGACCGAGGCTAGTAGACCTATACCTTAACTTATCTCTCAAGCTTAAGGCTTTTTATAAAAGATAGAACACACTTCAAATCCTCTCTCTCAAGTATGGCAAGACACTTAAAATAAATCAAACTGCAATCAATATATCATAAACTGCAAGACTGAGAGTCCTTTTGTTAATTGTAAGAATGTTTTGAAAATGTATTGAATGAATACTAATTAGAATATCTCAACAAATTTAACAATGAATCAAATGACTATATCCAATAATTGATAAGATCAGTGCCTATTTCAACTTGGGCAATAGAGTCAATCCAATTTCAATCCTGCAAGACAATATATATTCCAACACCATCAACTATTCAAATGTTGTAGATGCAGAGAAATTAATTCTATTTATATCCTTATTAGTTCAAATGAATTTGAGTCCTATGGTTGGGAGACCAGATGAAGTAGAAGCTGGAAACACTAACTTTTCACAAACTCCTTGATAATCAAACAAGAATACGAGACATGTAAAATCTCTACACAAGCATTGCACGTATAGAAATTGAATCTACCTTCAATAATTTCAAGGGACTAACTGAAATGAATTGTAGTTTCCTAGCACAAGTGAGACAGAAAAAACTTATCTTTTATTGATTTTGAAATAATAGTACATAAGAGTTCATGTTGCAGTTGTGATCAATTTCTAAGACAATAATAATGACTTTCTTTCACATGGTCTTGGAATCCCTATTTATATAAAGTCCAAGGGATGCGTCAAGCTTCAAACCAATGTGTCCCTTGATAACTAAAACCCTAAGATCAACAACTGAACAATAACAATTACAACTAAGGAATGAATTACATCCTTGTTTAAAAAGGGTTGTCGACCATAAGTATTCATAATAATTATTGCTAACAAATCACATGTGATTTGTCTCAGATAATTCAAATAATGATTCTGTGTATAATCATCATGGTGCTTCGACGATATGCTCATCCAGATAATTTGTCTGATAATGGATATTATCACTGGTATATCGAACAACTTTGTCGACAAGAACTAGATCATTGACGTTGTCAACCACCCTCAGGCATCATCCATCATCATGAATATTTCTTTTAAGAACGTCTGCATGTCCTCGTCCTCCTCAGTCCCTAGAGATCGTATTATTTCATTATCAAACAGATCCATGGTAGTCGCCACCTTTGAAACCCCGCATGAAGACATCGACGTATCAAACAATAGACAAAACCCTAACATACATAAAATATAATTAAAATATGTATTAAAAATGACAAAGAAATCCACGTCGACGCTGCCACCCCAATACTTTGTCCTTTTCATCAGCAAGGACACGTGTCATCATCGCGCAATCCCTCAATGAATAAAGGATACACATCTTCCTATCGAGGGATCACGCCAATCGTCGATTCCTCTCGTGCTTTAACAACCGATCACGTTACTTCGAAACTGTGGGTCCGAGAAATGTGTTGATCAGTCACAATGCCTTGAAGGGTAAACAACGTGCATCTTCTCTTAGTGACATCACGCCAAGCGTCGGATGAAGTTTGATCTGTGCGATGCTTTAACTGGATTTGACCCCACTAGCCAAGATCTCAGAGGACACGTGTCAGCTAGGCACATTCCCTTGAAGGTTAAATGGTGTGCATCTCCTATTTAAGGGATAGCGCTAGCCATAGATCTTTGCTGAGATGTAACTGTCGATCTTCCTTCGTTAGTCAGAGCACTGGTGGGCCTGATACACGTGTCGACATCATGTGATGCCTTGATGGTAAAGATCGTTCATATTCTATTTTAAGGGATAGTGCCAGCCGTTGAATGAAGTCAGATCTGCTTGATACTTTGTCTGACTTTGACCCGTCCTAGGCAAGATCTTGGCGGATACGCGTCAGCTAGGTGGGTTCCCTTAATGAGTAAAGGATGTTCATCTGCCTTTTAAGGGATAGCGCCAACCTTTGATCTTCACTAAGGCTTTGAATCATCGAATAGATCTGCGCGAAAGTGTAAAACAAAAAAGAAAGCCCACAAAAACACATGTAACGGTTATAAATATGAATATGTAGGCCGAGAGACATAAGAAATTAATAATAACATAATTAATGAAATAGAATAGACATAAGAAATTAATAAATACACAAAGCATAATGATATGGGTATAGAGTATACTTCCCCGAGTCATTTGGACACGCAAATTTGACTTGTAAATTTGGGTTCCACGAGAAATGATGCCCTTACTTTTTGACTCACACCCTCTCTTGTATACTCAAGCCATACTCCATAAATTTGTTGGTCTCCCTTGTTGGGTCACTAGTATAAATGCAACAACCCAATTATTTTTATTTTTTCTTTTATTTTTTTTTTAATATTTGCTTTCGCTTTATTATTATTCTTTTTATGTTATTTTTATTATTTGTAAACTAATATCTAGTGTGAGCCTTAATGGCGATGTGAAATGTTAAATTGACTAGTCAACTAGAGTGAAGTGATTGACTCAAGTCAAAGACATTATTAACAATTGGTGGAGAAATTCATAGTTGATTGGATTATGTAGGGTGAATCGACCTCCTAGTTGCAAGGCAAGGTTATAAGGCTTAAGGAATGTTCTTAAAATAGGTGGTTAGGTTCTCTTTTGGTGTAGCCTAGACACTTGCAAAACCAATTTGGTTTTGATGCACACATCACCACAAAATGTCAATACTTTTTCAGTCCAAAAAATATAACATACATGTATAGATATAAACATGTCATAAATTAAAATGAAATAATTTAATTCATAACATTCAATTACTTGACAATTACAATAGTTGACAATTAAAATATTAAGTCCATATAATTAATCATTAAATGCATACAAACATCCAAAAATAACAAGTACAATCATGGTATGTTATCGGTTCATAGAGAGCTTCAATGGTCGTTGCTTCCACTCATACGATGATTTGAATTATGTGGTCTCTACAATAGTGGATGGGGCTTCAACATTTCCCCCACGGTCTTGCTCAGTGTTGGCGCAACCTATCCTCTTGTCTTTGGTTCCCACCTAGGCTCTGCAATGATTGTGGGGTCTAGGACTCAGGGTTTTGGCTCTTCTTGTGGGGTGGCTATTCCCAATGACTTTTTCTTGACATTTTTGCATCTGTATTCTTTAAGGGAGGGTTTATGTTTTCTGAGGATGCATTGGGTTCTGCTATACTGGGTTCCTCTATTCCAATGGGTGGTTCAAGGGATGTCTCTCGTCTTGGTACTGGTGTGGGGTTTTCTTCTGAAGCGGTGCCCACTAGTAAGGTTGTGAATGAGGAACCCCCAAAGCCTCTTTCTGTAGTTGGTGGATGAAGCTTTGATTGTGTTGCCAGAGTTGCTACCACTCTTCCTCCAAAGGTGAAATCTTGACCTTTGCCTTGTGCCAAGACCTCCCTTGTGGTGGTCTGTGGCCATGACATGGTTGAAAATTTGGAGTACTTCCAACGTTGGGCCAAACCATGGGCAACCTCCTTCAACCCTCTAACTGAACCTCTTGTTGTGCGTCCTATGTGGGTTCGTCTTACTAATCTTCCCTTTCATTTCTGGGAGAACTCTTGTTTTGAGGCCATCAACAACTCTATGGGCCATTTTTTAAAGGTGGATGATACCACAGCTACCATGGATCTTTCTACCTTTGCGCACATTTTTGTGGATATTGGTATCTCCACACCTCTCTATGGAGATATGGTTCTCATGGTGAGGGATAGATCGTGGACTCAAATGGTGGATTATCGTCGGTGCTTCTCTATTGGTCACCTGGCAACAGATTGTTCTCTCTTGCAGCATAACGATACTGCCACTTGGTGGAAGGATACTAATGATGAACATTTGATTGTCGAAGTTATTGATCCTTCCTCTAACGACGTAGCACAAATTGATGACAACTCCCCTTGGGATGATGCTCCTATTACAGATCTAGATGACACTCATGCTACAAATTTGACCTCTATAACCCCTGTGACTCCTAGTGTTGTTGGTGCGACCCCCTCTGGCCATGTGGACCCTTCTCTGTCTACTGCTACTGCTCCTACTCTGCTGCAATCTTTGGGTGACAATGTGTAGTCTTCTTGGCACTCTACCCCTTGTTTTGACAATCTTTCTAATGGGTTTTTACCACTTTCTCCCCCTTGTGGTGGGGATCCTATGATAGTATCGCTTGGATAGTTATCTGATGACATAGGAAAAATTGTTCTTTAGCCTCTCATTCTCCTCCCCACGCTATGGGTGAGTCGTCTATCCAATCTTGAGGCGAGCTACTAACTTTTTAGTCAGTGCATCATTCATGACCTATACTTGTAACAACCAACTCCTTACTATTAATGTGTTGTTGATTTCTTTTGACACCTATGCGATGTGGTTGTGTAAGGGCCAACACCCTTGTTATGTTGATGATTTTAATAAAAAACAAGTACAATCATGGTCTTAATGTTACAATTTTACCTTTGTCCAAATTATATTAGGGCATCACATGATAAATAAATAAAAAAAAAGATTTGGTGGGACTCTGACAACATGGAGCCTTTACTACTTAAATGTGTTATAATTTGGTCAACACATCATGAGTGTACATTTAATTGGCATTACTTGACACAAATTCAATCACTAAGAGAGTAGAGAGTAAGGGGGACAAAAAGATGGAGGGGTGGAGAAAGGAAATGAGAGGGGATGAAAGAGAGTTAAAGATAACAAGAGGGAGACATACAAAGGAGTTTTTTTTTACATAATCTCTTTATTTGATGTGCATCTAAGAAATAAAATTATAAACAATAAATAATGTGTAAATGAATATACAAATATTTTAAAGATTTTGGTTGCAACATAACATCATTTGTTTAATACTTTATCAATTCGCCTCACATATTACATAAATATTTACAAAAAATAAATATACATAAAAACACATTAGGGAAGAGGACCTATTAGTTGAGCACTCTATCTTTGCGCTTCTTAAAATCATACAAGGAAATTTCAAATCACTATCAATTTTTTACAACTTACATGACAAGTCTCCTTCTTATAACTAAGGTTTCAAGGCCACATCATCAAATATGATGCCACATCAACATGCTTTTTGCCAAGGTGTTCAAAATGGCTAGAAAAAAGTGAGACCAATGGTCATGCAAAAGGGACAACTATACTTGTGTAGTTGACGTGTCATCACACGATTGCTTGCTTTTTAGAATAAGAGATACATTTCATTCAATTATGTGTAGTGAACATCAACAATAACAATTTTACAATCACAACTATTGGTGCAATATTGTCTAAAATATTAGATATTCAATCAACAAGTGTGGGTATAAAATCAACAAATGTAGATATTAAATCAACAACTTCTATCACACTCATTAGAATGAACTCAAACATCATTTTCCCTAATACTCTAACTCTCTATCTTAGCCCGTTTGGGTATTGGAATACTATATCCTGGATATGGTCAATTCAGGAAGATGTTGCATATTCAGGAAGATGCTTATCCTCAAAATGAAATCCGGAATATGGTCTGACCCGTTTGGTTCACTTGGAAGATGAATGAGAAGATGCATAAGGAATTTTAATTCTTTATTTTTTAATTTCTTTGAATATGGTGTGTATATATACACACATGCACACATGTGTATATATACATACATACATGTGTGTATATACACACATGTGTATGTGTATATACACACATGTGTATGTGTATATACACACATGTATACACATACACACGTGTGTGTATACACACATACACACATACAAGTGTGTATCCATGTATACACATATACACACGTGTATATATATACACACATACAGACATGTGTATATATATACACACATACACACATGTGTGTATACACATATATACACACATATACACACGTGTGTATACATACACATATACACACATACATGTGTGTATATATACACACATATACACATACAAGTGTGTATCCATGTATACACATATACACACATGTATATATATACACAAATGTGTATATATATACACACATGTATATATATACACACATTTGTGTATATATACACACATATACACACCATACATGTGTGTATATATAGACATATACACATGTGTGTATATACACACACCATACATGTGTGTATATATACACACACATACATGTATGTGTATATACACACATGTATATATACACACGCGTATATACACACGCGTGTATATACACACATGTATATATATATATACATCCTTATAGCAATATAATATACATCTTTATAGTCATGGATCCCACGAAATATTAAATTTGCTTTTGTAAAAATTGGAATTCCACCTATTTAGGTGGAAGATGATATTCCCATTTTGGGGGCAAAATGAAAATTTCTGAATTCCAATTCCTTTTTTTCCAAAGACCCAAAAATGAAATTTGGCATTATCCAAAATTAGGTAATGCCAATTCCAGTCCAATTCCTACTGCCCCGCCTTGATGATAAATCAGAGAATATGATTCCAATCCTTGACAAGGAAAAAATTATACAATCAAACAAAAAATCAAAATAACATCAACACGAATGGCAGAAACCTATTATCTTTTAAAAAACGCACAGCAAATCAACCTTCCGCATCTCAACATCAAAATTCAATTTCTGATTTACCTAATTCTGTTCCGTGGAGCATTGGGGAATCTCCCTCGATAAAATCCTTTGAACTTTAATCAAATAACGTACACAGATTGTCTGAACATATAAAATGGGGATAACATATATTCCAGAGTGCCTATTCATGCTGGATTTCATTTTCCTTGCTTGCTGCTCCCTTCAAAGCCGCTTTATCCTTACAACTGGCGTGATTTTGTACCAGACATTTTTTTTTGCTGCATTTCATCCACCATTCACATCTACAGAAATAAATAAATGACCATAAAATTAATTTGGGGAACAGACACAGTGACAGGGCGTCACTGGTATCCCGTGAGAAGTAAATTGGATAAAAATGCGTATTTCCAATATCGTGGAGGGTAGGCAAATCCATCCCCACATCACTCGCAGGAAATTTTCATCTGCCACAGCTACATTTTTTCAAAACAAGCTTCTGAACATGTATGTCAAGTGCGGAAGTTTAGTGGAGGCTCGTCAACTGTTTGATCAAGTATCTGAACCAAATGTCTGCTCATGGAATATCATAATTGTAGCTTACAGAAGACATGGTTTTTCTCCCGAGGCATTGAAATTGTTTCACCAAATGCAACGAATGGGCACCCAACCCAATCAGTTCACCTTTGCCAGCATACTCCCAGCCTGTGCCAAAATAAGAGCTTTGGAACAGGGTATGCATATCCATCAAAGCTTAATTGAAAGAGGAATTTTGTCAGATGTAGTTGCAAGTGCGCTGGTGGACATGTATGCAAAATGTGGAAGCCTACTTAAAGCACGCGTACTGTTTGACAAAATGCCTTATAAAAATGTGGTCTTGTGGACTGTAATGGTTGCCGGATATGTACAAAATGGAGTTTTTGAGGAGGCTTTACGGCTTTTTAGAGAAATGCCTAAAAGAGATGTGGTCTCGTGGAATGCGATGATAGCAGGATATGCACAAAATGGATTTGCTGAAGAGGCTTTGGAAACATTTAAGCAAATGCAATTGGCAGGTGAAAAGCCAGCCTCCACAACTTTTGCCAGCATCCTCCCAGCCTGTGCCAAAATGGGAGATTTAGAAGAGGGTATGAAAATACATAAATACATTATACAAAGTGGATTTTTGTCAAATATTGTAGTTTCGAGTGCCCTGGTAGACATGTATGCAAAATGTGGAAGTATAAAGATCGCAGGCCAACTGTTTGAGAACATACCTCAAAGAAATGTGGTCTCGTGGAATGCGATGATTGCAGGGTATGCACAAAATGGGTGTATCGAAAAAGCCTTAGAAACTTTAAACCAAATGCAATTGGCAGGTGCAAAGCCAGACTCCACAACGTTTGCTAACATCCTCTCAGCCTGTGCCAAAATGGGAGCTTTGCAACAGGGAATGGATATACATCAAAGCATAGTTGAACGTGGATTTTTGTCAGATTTAGTTGTTGCAAATGCCCTAATGGACATGTATGCAAAGTGTGGAAGCATTCTCGAGGCACGTAAACTGTTCGACAGTACGGATCAGAAAAATGTTGTCTCGTGTACTGCTATGATTGCGGGATATGCACAAAATGGGGATCTTGACGAGGCTTTAAGGCTTTTCAAAGCCATGTCTCAAAAAGATGTGGTCTCATGGAACGCAATGATTGCAGGATGTGCAAAATATGGATTTGTTGAAAAGGCTTTGCAAATATTTAAGGAAATGCAACTGGCAGGTGTAAAGCCTGTTTCCACAACCTTTGCCAGCATACTTCCAGCCTGTGCCAAAATGGGAGCTTTAGAACAGGGCATAGATATCCATCAAAGCATAATTGAAAATGGATTTTTGTCGGATGTTGTAGTTGCAAGCGCTTTGGTAGACATGTACGCAAAATGCGGAAGCATGCACACGGCATCTGGACTGTTTGGCAAAATGCCTCATAGAAACGTAGTCTCATGGAATGCAATGATTGCAGGACATGCACAAAATGGGTTTGTTGAGAAAGCCTTGGAAATTTTTAAGCAAATGCAATTAGCAGGTGTGAAACCAGACTCCACAACCTTTGTCAGCGTCCTCCCAGCCTGTGCTAAAATAGGAGCTTTCGGACAGGGCAAGGATATCCATCAACGAATAATCGAGTGTGGATTTTTGTCAGATGTTGTAGTTGTAAGTGCCCTGGTAGACATGTATGCAAAATGTGGAAGCATACACATGGCTCAAAAACTGTTTGACAAAATGCCTGAGAGAAATTTGATCTCCTGGAATGCTATGATTGCAGGATATGCACAAAATGGCTTATGCAAGGATGCTATCAATCTCTTTAAACTAATGAAAAATTCTGGGATCTGCCCTGATCATGTAAGCTTTGCATGTCTTTTATTAGCATGCAGCTATGCAGGTTTAGTGGATGAAGGATGTAAATACTTCAATAGTGTGGGTGACTCTTATTGCATTACGCCGTCGATTGACCATTATGTGTGCATGGTTGACCTTCTTGGCCGTGCTGGCTATCTTGAGGAAACTCTAAAATTTATCATCAAAATGCGAGTTAAACCTGTCCTGGTTGTGTGGACATGTTTTCTTGGTGCATGTAGAACACATAAGAATATACAGTTAGGAGTTTTTACAGCAGCTCTTCTTCTTGATGTGGATCCTAAGAAAGTTGCAACTTATGTTCTTCTGTCAAACATCTATGCAGAAGTAGGCAGGAGGAGTGAGGTTCAAATAGTAAGGAGATTGATGAAAGATAGAGCAATAAAAAAGATACCTGGATGCAGTTGGATTGAAGACCATAACACGGTCCATGTTTTTTCTGTAGGAGATAGATCACATCCACAGACACAGGAAATCTATGCTAAGTTGGTGAAATTGAATTGGGAGATGAAGGAAGCAGGGTATTTTCCAGACTCAAGACATGTACTAAATGATGTGGAGGAAGAGGAAAAAGAATATTTTCTCTGCCACCATAGTGAGAAGTTGGCAATTGCATTTGGATTGTTAAACATTACCCCTGGAACAACTATTAGAGTTGTCAAAAATCTTCGAGTATGTGTTGACTGCCACACTGCAACTAAGTTTATCTCCATTATTACTGGAAGGCAAATTGTGGTGAGAGATGCCAATCGGTTCCATCATTTCAAACAAGGACAATGTTCTTGCGGGGATTATTGGTGATGCCATGCAAAGCAGTATTTAAAGATAGGCTTGGAATATAACAAGGTCTACCATTTCAGAACTAGGGTGATAGAAGACAGCACGAGGCTTAATTTTAATTTCAAAAAGGCGGGTTTTCTTGGAGACCTAGACTATACTGTTGACTCGATAAAATCAAACCAATAGAATTTTCCATTACTGCCTATACATATTGATCGGTTATTCGTTAGCCCAGTTTGATGATACCATGAAATATTGAACTGTTCCCAGGGAACATGATGTCTAAGAATAGTTGGAGGAGAATGGGAAATACTGGAAGGGAAGGAATGCTTGAAAAGAAATGGAAAGATGTTTGGCCAAGAGAAAATGTGAAAATGGCTCACAATCAATTTAATGCTTGAAGATGATGGGGGAGAGCATATCTTCACAGTTCTTCACTACAGTCTTTTGTATTATGTTGTGCTTATGTCAGATCTGTCGTCTGGTCACAAGTTTTTAATTAAAATTAATTTGTTTTCAACTTGATTACTAAATTCTGAAAATAAATTAGAACTTATATTGTAAAAATATATTACATTGAATTATTGGGGTGGACTTAGAAAAGGAGGGTTAAATGTAAAGTATGTATTATAAAAATGATTAATGTTGTCAATTGTAGGTAAAGTATTTTGGAATCAAGTTCTAGATCACCAGGCGAATTTTTCATCAACCTGCCAGCTAAAGTTTGATCACCTCCATGTAATATTAAAAAAAAATAGTTGACTTTTGACTGTGATTGCTGTTAACAATAACATCAAACGCATAATGACTGAAGGAATTTTAATCACAAAGTTGGAGTGTCAAGTGCATCACCCAGGCCAAATAAAAAAAAATGAACATGGAAGAATCTTGTATGCAACAATGTTGTATTGTAGGCTAACAGCTAAGATGTATTTTAAAATATAATCTTCCCATACACGTCCCTATTATCTTCTTAAAATCTCTATTAAAAAAATCCTATTGACCCTATCAAATGTGATTAAATATAAATCTTTAAATTAACGCTTCTGTATGCTTATTCCATAAGAATAATGAGAGGCAACTTTTCACGGTTATTGCAAGGTACATTCATTAACACCGACATTTGCATCTACTACCCACTTGCGCCTCTCTAACATATCCACTCCCTCTCCCGTTTTCATTTCCATTCTTTGGTTTGTTTTGTTTGCTTTTCATCAGAACATGAATTTCCTGTCAATGGCTTCCACTTCGACATCTGGCCGAGGAGAACGAAAGCGCGATCCATTTTTGGCACTTGAAACCCCCAACAAAAATAAGATCAAATCTCTCTTGACTGCAAAACAGTTTGATGTATTCATCAACCATCGAGGGCCAGACACCAAAACAAATCTGGCTCGACAGCTCTATGACTCTCTACAGGATGCTGGGATCCGGGCGTACTTAGATGCTCCAGAGACTGAACTGGGAGATTATTTTCCTTCTGCCATAAAAAATGCCATATTCTCGGCTGCAGTGCACATAGCCATCTTGTCACCACGATATGCAGAGTCTGCTTGGTGCTTAGCGGAGCTAGCTTTAATGTTTCAAACAAAGGCTAGAATTATTCCCCTGTTTTACCATGTTCCGCCTTCAGACTTCCGCTATATCAAAAATGAAGTTGCAGACGCATTTTCCAAGCACGAAGAGAAGGGGGGAAGATATTCCAAGGATGACATCCAACAGTGGAAAGAGTGCCTGCAGAACGTTTCATGGCTAAAGGGTTACGAATTCAAAGGACAGGAGTAAGACATCATCTGCTTTCCATCCATATATTTCTTCTATATTTTGTTAATTTTTTTTTTCTAAAAACTAGTTTGATTGGTCTGAAGATTGTTTTTATTTTAGCTAAATATTCTTCACGCTAGAGAAGGGTGGATCAGTGAGACTACAAATGGTAGAAGATCTTTTTAAGAACTGTTTTTCTTTCAGAAAAGCTTCTTTTCCTGATTCTTATCTCAGTTAGAGAAGTGTTGGATCAGTTAGACTACAAATGGAAGATCATTTTTTAGAGATGCTTTTTCCTTTTTCAGAAAAGCTTCTTTTTCTTGATTCTTATTTGAATTTTTTCAGAAAACTTTATTTTTCCTGATTCTTACTTGATTTAGAAAAGTGTTGGATCAGTGAGACTACAAATGAAAGAAGATCTTTTCTAGAAAAATAAGACTACAGATGAAAGAAGATCTTTTCTAGAAATGTTTTTCTTTCAGAAAAGCTTCTTTTCCTGACTCTTACTTGGTTTAGAGAAGTGTTGGATCAATGAGACTACAAATAGAAGATGATCTTTTCTAGAAATGTTTTTCTTTCAGAAAAGCTTCTTTTCCTGATTCTTACTTGGTTTTGCTCTTTGTTCAAGGGAAGGAATAGTAAATCGTTTAGAAATTTCAATTTTGGATAAAATTTATAAAATTGTTGTGGGGTTCCAAAGGAAAAGGCTTTCGTCCAGTGCTTCTTGTTTATTCATTTGCTTTAAAGACTGGTTTCTTATGCCTTTTTATTGGCCCTTTTTCAATTCAATACAAGTTTTAGTCTTATAAATTTGCAAAGAGAAAACTCAATTCCAAAGAAAAAACTGGATTGTTTCATTTTAATTATATTTTTGTTTTTCTTTTCCTATTTTCAGCAATCTGAGTAAGCTGTGTAATGATGTCTTATCTGCCGTGGTTAACGAGAAGCAAAAGAGAAAAATTCCTTTCCAAGTTGCAAAATATGCTGTGGGACTTGATGAACTTGTGAAAGATTTCAACAGCCATTGCCAGGAAAATGGGCAGATGAGAGATAAAATAATTGGTATCTTTGGAATGGGAGGGTCTGGTAAGACCACTCTAGCTAAAGATCTGTTCAATTGCAAACATTCTGAATTTATTAAATCAACTATTCAGTTTGATGTGCGAGAAAATGATGTCAAAGGTAAATTGACTTCTCTGCAAAGTAAGCTACTCAATGATCTGTTTCCTATGGAAGAAGAAAACAAAATCCCTAGTATAGAATATGGAATCGCCGTTATCAAGGATAAACTTGAAAGGAATCCAGAATCAAGGTTTCTTCTAGTTATAGACGATGTTGATCATCAGAAGCAGTTAGATGCCTTAGTACACATAGATGCTCTCAATAAAGACAGTTTGGTGATTGTCACAACCCGTGACAAGAGGCTTCTTATACAAGCTGGAGTGAGAGTCCGTTATAAGATGAAAGAACTGAATCCAGAGCATAGCAGAGAGCTCTTCTGCTGGCATGCGTTTCATAGACAGTCTTGTAAAAGTGGATTTGATAGTTTGGTAGACAGCTTTGTCGAAACATGTGGAGGTTTGCCTCTTGCTCTTCAAGTAATGGGCGGGCATGTTTATGGTAGTGACAGGGCTTATTGGAGGTTACAATTAGATGTTGTTAAAGCCAGATTAACAACAGTACACAAAGACATAAAAGCCACGCTTAAAATAAGCTATGATGCTCTGGAAAATGATCAAAACCAGATCTTTGTGGATATAGCGTGCTTTTTCTTAGGGAAAGATGTGAGAAGGGCCATAGGTATTTGGAAGGCTTCAGGGTGGAGAGCTGAACATGCACTTCAGACCCTCAAAGACAAGTGCCTTGTAGAAGTGCAAACTTGTGTTGATGGGAAGCGTCCCCATATGCTGTGCCATTATGAACCATCATGTGTTTTGAGAATGCATGATCACCTCCGCGACTTCGGGAGAGAAATGGCAGACAATGAAATGAGTCGGCCCTGTCGGCTGTGGCATCCTGAAGACCTTGTATGTTTTTTCTCCTTCTTTAATTCATGCTTCTAGTTCAAAAGGGTTTACTTTTTTTTAATCTGCTCTGAACATTTTCGCTGACTTAGAATGAACATTTTCTAACTACAAAGAATTTTGAATTCAGATTGAAATGAGAAAAATCATTGTCGCTGGGTCCAAAGGAATTAGTGTCAGATGCCCCATTCTTCTGCACGGAATTGGTTTTTATGTGGAATATTTTCTGGAGAGTTTGAAGACATCAATTGATTTTGTAGAAGAGTCCACTCCTCTACAAAATTTGCGCATTTTAAGTCTTGAAGTATCAAAAGGTAACGGCCTCTGGATGCCAGATACCTCTTATAGCTATCATCAGTTTATTCCTGAATGGATTCCTCTACAAGATTTGCACACTTTAAGACTTGGGGGAGTATCACCTGCGAGATTATTGCAAAGGGATGGCCAGGTATATTATTTTTCTTGATCAGAAAACAAATTCCAAGTTCTTGTATAGCATCAGCAAATAGTTCGTTCTTGTAGGACTTTTTATCATTCAAAAACAACAGTTTGAACAAAGTGATTATGAATTCCAGGTTCCACGCAAGTTGAAAGAGCTGCACTGCTCCCTTGAGGGCTATTACTGTATGACAAACTCCACCAGAGATATGGTTATCAGAGATTTAAACGAATCTGTGAGTTCGTTTGGAATGTTTAAACATCTGGAGAGCTTGTACTTAAAATTTGGACCTCAAAGCAAAAAGTTGAATATTGAATGGAATTGCTTTCTGAAATCTCTAAGAGAACTTACCAATCTGCAAAATTTAGAGTTGAAATGCTTGAAGGTAGAAGGTGAATTTGCTTTAAGCAACAGGGGAGAGACAACTGATGAGCGATTTTGTATGAGAAGACTTGAAGCCATAACTCTGTGTGCTGCGTTGAAAACAACAAAGGTCTCAGTTAGTGGACAGATCTGTCCGACCCTTAAGTCTCTTAAGCTTTGTTCTATGCAAGATCTGATTGAAGTGAATTTAACAGGGTTAACCACACTAGAATGTCTAGTGCTGTTCAATTGTCGAGAGTTGAGAAAAGTATTGGCAAATGATCTGCTGCAACTTGAAATATTTCGCATAAAACTATGCTGGAATATGAGAGAGTTCCCAAACTTTGGACATCTTACTTGTCTCAAGAGGATCTACATTAGCCGCTGTAGGACCCTGCAGGACTTATCAGCTCTTGAAAGATTGAAGGGATTGAAAAGGATCTGGATTGCTTATTGTCCAGAGCTGAAGAGTATAAAAGCTATTCAACAATTGAAGGGATTGAAGAGAATCTGGATTGAGGAGTGCCCACAACTGCATGGTGAAATTTGTTTTAAAGAATTGGAAGAGCTGAAGAGAATCTTCATCGGGCGGTGCGCAAGGCTGCAGAACATACAAGGCATTGAATTTTTAAGAAACCTGGAGAGCATTATCATTACCGCATGTCCGAAGCTGCAGAATATAAGGGGTATTGAAGAATTGAAAGGACTGAAGGAGATGATTATTGCAGATAGTCCCACAATAACATGCGTCGAAAGATTGCAGGTATCAAAGGCAAATAAGTGTAGTTACTCATTAGTCGTCCATTATAAATCTAGTTTCTATAACTTTTTGGATGTGTTTCTAAATGTTTTATTTTCGATTTTCGATATATAGTGTTGAAAATAATTTAGCGAGAGCATTGTAATTTCAGAGATTACCGTCAGAGATAACAAGTATGGTGGGGAGATCGGACATGCCTCTTGATCATGCAGATGTATTTCGCGACGCATTGTCTACAGCAGATGCTTTCTGTGAAATAAATGGAATGTAACAGCAGGGAACGAGTAGAGGAGACGATCCATTCCTTTCAAAAAACCCATCATTCGTTCAGTACATTCATCTTTTGCGCTATTGTTTGGTCGTCTGTTTGCATAGGGAGCGACATTTGTAATGGGACCAGGATTATGCTTCAGAACCTAAGACCTATAAATTTCTGTTTCGATAACAAATTTAAATCTTTGATATTTACGTGCGTGGTTAATGAACACAGATTATCAATATATGACTCCTGGATGCCATCAAATTATAAAACACAGAACTGGTATTCTGGGTACTTAATGGGGGTGAAGTCTGGCGAAGAAAGCAAATCCCTTCACATGTTGAAAAAATTATTTGCTCAACACTGCGTTGACAACTGTTTTGCAAAAGATCTGCTGCCTTTTGAGTGTGGCAACCCTTCTGATTTTGATGAGAGATATATTAAGTACAATGAAGGGATCGATACAGAGGACGAATATGGGAGACTTGAGTATAGATTTGATTATGATAATTTGGGTGGCTATGCTGATAGTGGTGATTATAATGATATGTAAGTTTTGTGGCAAATGAGATTATGGATATTGTAAGAGAAAATAGTTTGTTTTTTAATAGAATATAATAAAATGATTATTCATTAATTTTTTTATTAAAAAAATAGTACTAGTATTTGCACTTTAGGAAGATAAGAAATTAAAATAGAATTTAAATATTTTTAATACTAAATGATGAATTATATGACATTATACATTAATATATGTTTAGATTATAAATATGAAGTTTAATTTATACAAATAGTCATTGTATTATATACTTAGATAAAGATATTCAATAAACTTTTAAGTTTTGTTATTTTATTTTTAAATTTTTTTAAAAGTAATTAGATTCTTTTAAAGAATCTAATGTTTCTGAGAAATTTAATTTCTTAGAATGCTACGAATGCAGGATATGCACAAAATGGCTTAGTCAAGGGTGCTATCAATTACGAGATGAATGATGTGTTATGCTCTGCATCCCCGTCCATATATTTTGTGTGCAAAATGTTGGGTCCCCCCCCTTTTTGCTTTTGCTTTTGGTTCTTGCCTTGTCTTTCTCCTTTTGTTTTCTTTCTCCGGGGTTTTCTTCCCCGCAGTTGTGTTTTGTTTTGTCGGTTTCTCGTGCCTCCGGGACCCCGGTCCCGGAGTTTGTCGTCCTTTGTCGGGAGCCGGATTCCGGACTTCGGGATTCTTCGCCACGATGTTCTCTTTCCTTAAGGTGGTATCGTTGCGGGGAATCCTCGGGCCTGGAGTCCGGAGGTCTGTCTGTCCGGAGTTTGGGGAAGGAAAGGTGCTTTGCTTTTTACCGCGGGTATAAATAGAAGTTCCCTATCATTTTCACATTTACTGCGATTTAAACACTTAGGCAATCAGAGCGATTTCAGAGCAATTTGCAGAGATTTAATGTTAATCCAGTGCTAAATACTTCCATCATTTTTGAGTGATTGTGAGTGCTTTGTAGTGGCGGGTTGTGATCATTTGGCAGTTGTAGCTGTTGCAGAGCTTCCGTGGAGGCTTCTCTCCTTCTCCTTTCTGCGTTCTCAGGTTGGTGCCTCTTTTCCCTTCGATTTTCCTTCTGTCTGGTGTTGTTTTCTTTCTGTTTTTGGTTGTCTTTGCCTCTTTCTTCTATTTTGGTTGTTTTTGTTTCTTTCTGGTTTTGCCGCCCGTTGGTGGGTCGGCTCTGCCAGAGGGTTGTCCGCCCTCTGTGCAGGTGTAGTTAGCCTGTAAATAGTGTAGGGGGCTGTATATATTTTGTGCTTTGCCTGGTTTCCCGCAGATGTTCGTTCTGCGGTGTATATATGTAAATTATGTGTATATTTGTTGTGTATCCCTCTGTTCCCTGTGTATATATCCCTTGGCTTCGATGTATATCCTTCCAGGTGGCTTAGCAAGCTTGCCGAGTCACCCATGTCGCTGGTTTTTTCGTCCGTAAGCTCGTTCCGAGCAGAATACCACCTGTTTGGAACTCGGCTCTCGGCCGGTTTCAAACAGGCGGTTTTCTCTCTCCTCCATAAAACCAGCCTGACCCTCATTTATGTCTCATGTGCACATTTAAATCTGTCCAAATGGCCTTCACTTTTCGCGCATTCGAACAGTTGGCTCCGCCGTCATCGCCATAACTCTTATTTATTACCCACCCACGTGGCGCCCAGGTGGGCCTGACGGTTTGCCTTTTTGCGTATCTTCACCAACGGTTACTTCTACGGGCTCCGGGTCTCCTACCATCATCCATCCCATGTCCTTCTTACCAAATGTGATAAAATTCCTGGACCTGGATGGTCAATCAAATTCCTAAGTTCATAATATATGTGCTTTCCGGAGTTTTTGAATGAAACTAACTTTTCAGGGAAAGCAGACATCACGGTGGTAAGATCTCCGGACCCCGGAGTATTTATTTATTAATGCATTTTGACGGTCGCTCTGTCTCGTAGGTTTCCGGAGTACACTCTCAAACATGTCTGAAGCATCTGCATCCTCACCACCCGGAAGTCCGGAACTTCCCTCTATAGCAAGCACCAGGGCATCAGTAAAATCTAAATTGGAGAAGACTTTAGAGAAGAAGTCCTTGAGCCTGAAATACGTTAAGGACGGAATCATCGCAGGCTCAAAGATTGAGTCGAAGGTCCATCTTTTTACCGACACCAGCGTCGGAACATGGCTAGAAATGCAGGCCTTGGTCAAAGTCATGTACATTCAACGACAAGCCGGGGATCCTTTGGCCATAAAAATTGGAAACTCCAGGATCTTAAAGGCGGCTTGCTTCCCATGCTCGGTGCAGTCACCGGAGCTTATTCTCATGCTCTCAGCTCTTTACAACCCATCTGTTCGGGTTGTTATGCTCGCACCGCTGGAACCAACAGGGTACCCCACTCCTCTAGTGTCTCTTGACCCTGATACCTTCCAGAAGGGTTTGGGCATCCCTCAATTTTCCAAGCCGACTGTGGTCACCCGGTCGGATGCCTTGGCCCAATTCAAGCAATTGGAGGAAGCAGCCCGCATATACATGAACAATCATTGGCTCAAAGTCTCGAAGAGGGACCCCAAAAGAATGAAGCTAGAGATCCCCAAGTCCGAATTCAAGGAAAGCATCCAGATGGGGATAATAGCACTATGCCGGGTCTTCGGGTAACAACATGCTCGTGAATTCTCCAGGTGGATGTACTACTTCTTGCTTGGCATAAGTACAGCTGGGGAATTTTTTGACTGGGCGGCTATAATTTCAAACCACGTCGACTCCCAGTTCCTCCAACTGACCAAGAAGAAGAAATTTTACATGACTTCTTATGTTTTCTAGGCCCTAGCACAACAGAGGCCCCACGCCCATGGGCTACTCACAGACGGTGTCCTCGGGCTTGGCTTGGATCAAAAAGCCCCGTGGGATTACTTCCCACAGATTCAATGGGAAGCCAGATTCCCTAGTTTCTGCAGAGTAAACGACGCGTTCGTTTACTACCACCTGCTCACACCCACCCGGCATGCAGGATACCGCCTGTCCACAGAGGCGATGAATTTGGTCCAAGGTTACGGACACTATTATATACAATACCAGCAGCATACATATATAAGGGTGACCGGCTTCTCCGAGAAACCCTACTTGTTACCCAAGCACTGTGGGGATAAGATAGTCCTAATGGAATTTTGCAGGCAGATAATGGAGTTGCATGCCTTCTTTGCCCTGAAGAAGGTGACCAATATTCCATTCCCAATCACTTGTGGGAATTATTCATGCAGCCTGGCCGCCGCCAAAGAAGCAGACAATGAGCTGAAAAGCTACAACTTGGTGGAATTCTACTTGGCACGGAAAATTTTTGGTTTGCACGGCAAGATTGCAGCGACACTTACTCGGGCTTTAGAGCCACATCAATACAACATGGAGGACTTTTGGAAAGATTGCCAGGACGACGTGGAGGTCCAGAGCTGGCACTATGTCAGGATGACGGCGGGCATGATGGAAAGATTGAAGCTCGGGAGATTCCCGGAGGACTTCTCGGATGCCGGCCCCACGATCGATCCCTAGTACAAAGCAAAGGGGATCGATACAATGGCTCTCCCACTAGTAAATTAGGACGCCCAGGAGGGGTCAACTATTGAGGACTTCACCCGTGAGGTGGTGGAGCGCAGCCATGCCTACTTCAAAAAGATGTGCCCCGGGAGTGTCCGAAGAGCAGCCCAGCCAGTACCAAAAGAAACTCCGGGGGTTGGGACTTCTTCACAGAGAGTGGATAAAGGAAAATGAATAGATACAACTCCTCCTGTGCAAGAAGTCCCCATTAAAGAACAAATAAG
>MU224107.1:3963514-3983736 GCA_018584345.1 Thuja plicata
TATCTGTATTCTCCTCCTCTACTGTTATTTCTTGTCTCAAGCTTTTCTGTTTCAACTTGACCAAGAAAGATTTAAACTCTTGAGATTTTATGAACTCATCATCCTCCATGAATTCGTTTGCCATCATCACCCTTTCATCATCTTTCTCAAATAGAACCATTTGATTGTCTCCTTGGCCCTCAGCCTGTGGCTCCTTCTGCAATTGCCTTATCAGTTTTTTGAAATATTTGCCATGTTCTGAAATCACAGCTTTGGCCATGCCTTTTCTGTCTCTGGTCGCAAACTCGCGAGCTTGAGAACTTCACTTCATTACTGACTGCAAGTGCACGACTGCTTCATTTTTTCCTTAGTCGCCCACTCGTGAGCTATTTTTCTTTCATCTGAGTTGATCGGCGACTAAGCGATGCTTTTCTTCTTTGACTCGTCGCATACTCGTGAGCTGATTTTTAGTCACCTCAAAGCATCAGCGAGTGAGCGAGGCATTGAATGGCTCCTTTGGTCGCTCGGTCGCAGACTATTATGAATGTTGAAAAAGACCTGTGCGACTGAGCGATGGCATCTTCATATTTGTATTTCATGCCTTCGTCGCGCACTCGCTCTGCAAAATACAACCAAGTTAAAACATTGCGCAAGTGAGCGACCGCTAGAACATGACCTCGTCACGCAATCACGCACTTATGACATTGACATAAAAACTTGACGCAGGTGCGCGACTGCTTTAATTTTAAACAAGACTCGCCCAGTCGCGCAGCAGGATAGAAATAACATAACTCTTCAGCGACTGCGTGATATACAATTTTTTACTCGTCGCTGACTGGCGAACTTATAACTTGACTTCCATAAGACATCGCGACTGCGCGACTCTCATTTAAACTACTGAACCCGCTTAATCGCGCACAAAATATAACTAGACATAAGTAGCTCGCGATTGTGCGATTCTCTTTTAAAACAGCTCGTCGCCCACTTGCGCGACTTAAAGACTTTGAGTTAAACAGATCACGATTGCGCGATGATCTTGATTGGAAACTTGTCGCCCACTCGCGCAACTTAGAGACACTTACAAAAAATCGACGCAACAAGGCGACCAGACATAAAGTAAGACTTCAAAAAGGGTTTTGACCTCTTTTGCGCGGTAAATCATAAAATTTTGAAACAAGAAAGCCCGGGAAAAGCAAAAGCTAGGAAATTCAAATTTAAACCAATACAGTGCTAACAAGTCGCCCACTCAAGACTGTCTCGTTCGAAGACGCCAATGCGGCTGTCTTTCAAGGAAACAATGAAGATTCTCCCTTCCTACTAGGCCTGAATATCCAAGGCAAAAACATACACAATTACTTAGTAGACTTCGGAGCCTCGGGTAACATCATGCCCTTATCCATATACCAGAAGCTCGGATTCCATCCCATCCCATCTAATGGTGCAGTGATCCAGCTGGATAAGACTGCCATGAAAATGGTGGGGGAATCGAAGAACGTCCAGATATAGCTTATCCAGGACCCCAGGATAGCCAACATAATCGATGTCCAAGTGGTGGACATCCCAGAGACTTATGGGATGTTATTAAGTCAGAATTGGTCTAAGTCCTTGAATGGATACTTTTCGACCGACTTCTCCCACTTATGGCTCCCTTGGGAAGGAGAATCAAACAAGATTCGGGTTGAAAGTGAACCCCGGATGAAACAGGCCCTTACTAAGGTCGGGAGGGTCAGTGAGGTCTTCTTCTCTGAGACTTCCCTCGGGGTATACCGACCCTTTGAAATTTTAACATTCAATTTCACCCCCGGGGAGGATCCCATAGTGCTGCAGAGAACCCAGGACATAGAAGAAAAGCTGAGAGTTGAGGTTGACTCTCAAGGCGCCACGGGGACCCCCGCCACACTCCTGTCCGACACTTGGTGCCGAGTGCATTATCAGAAACATTCAGAACTCGAGTGTGGGCCCTGCCTTTCAGTTGCTACCTGGCACATCGATGCCTTCCGGAATAGAGAACGTATAGCTGATTCCCCGGAGCCCAGTGTTCCTACGGGATGCACTCCTTTGGTGTCATCTCCCCGAGAATCTCAGACCCAAACTCCTCTGGAGGTAAACCCTACCTGCACGCCAACAGTTCGGGAGGAAGCTCCTCCTAAGTCTCCCAATAGCAATCCCAAGGCTACTCTCGCTCCCCAGCCCCAAACTAGGAACGATGATTTGTGGACCCTCAAGTTCGATGGGTCCCGATCCAAACAAGGCTGCGGGGCCGGAGTAGAATTAATCAACCCGCGAGGGAAATCTCTCCTCGCATCCTACAGATTACAGTTCAACTGCACAAACAATGTTACAAAGTACGAGGCTTTGGTCCTTGGACTCCTATTTGCGTTAAGGAAAGGTGTCACCCGCCTCCGGGCTCTGGGTGATTCAGAGTTGGTTGTCAAATAGGTCTGGAGTCAATACACATGCCACGACAAGAGACTGGCCACATACCGCAATCATACTTGGAGCCTTATCAAAGATTTTGATGCCTTTGGCATTGATCTTATTCCCCGGCGACGGAACTATGTCCTGGATGCCCTTGCCGTTTCTGCCAGCACACTTGAGCCCATGCCGGCTCGCGACTTAGGAGGTTTTCAGTTGAGATGGTCCCCACCCCGTCTATTCCAGATAATGTCACCCACTTTCAGGTTTTTGAGGACGATCAACAATCCTAGCCTTCATGGCCAATGTTGGCGTCTTTGAAGACCAGATAGTGGAGGAACGAGACCATGACGATACTGGGAAGGGTGACGAAGATCATGGGATCATGGACCTACCCACTAATACTATCCTGAAGGGGATGGTTGCGCTTGAGCGAATCTTAGACTCAGACCCTAGGGCCCAGGAAAAAGATATCATCTTCCCCTGAGGGAGGAAGGTTCGAAAAAGTAAACATCGGCCATCCCAGTGAAGAAAAGATAATCCACATTGGCACCTCCTACTCCCCTGAGGAGAAGATTCTTGCGGTTCTCCGAGAATACATAGATGTAATTGCATGGGGTTATGAGGATTTGAAAACATACGACACATCCATTATGACTCATACTATTCCCTTGAAACCTGATGCTAAGCCTTTTCGATAGAAGCAACGACCGGTCAACCCACTAATCGAGCCTCTAATTCGCCAAGAGGTAGAAAAATTACTGTCAGCCCGGATAATCTTTCCAATTCGGCACACTACATGGGTTGCCAATCTAGTCCCTGTGAGGAAGAAGAACGGTGAAATTCGCCTTTGCGTGGATTTTTGAAACTTGAATAGGGCCTCCAAGAAAGACAATCACCCTCTCCCTTCGTTGGATGGGGTGTTGCAGATAGTGAATGGATCCCAGATGATGTCATTCTTGGATGGGTACTCCGGGTATAACCAGGTCATGGTTAAGTATGAAGATAGAGAGAAAACAACGTTTACCACCAAGTGGGGAACGTTTGCATATAGGAGAATGCCCTTTGGTTTGATTAATGTAGGGGCCACATTTCAAAAGGCCATGGACGTTGCGTTCGAGGGCCTTGTGAATCGGTGCATAATCATCTACATAGATGATTTGACCATCTTTTTCCAGGACAGGTGTGACCATTCCACCCACCTCGCTCAGATCTACGAGAGATGTCGCCGGTATGGAATATCCCTCAACCCCAAGAAGTGCATATTCGGGGTCACCGAAGGGAAGTTTCTCGGGCATATCATCTCTGAGAAGGGCATATCCATTGACCCTGAGAGAGTTGAAGCATTGCTGAACTTACAAATGCCCGACAACAAGAAAGAGATGCGATCTTTCTTCGGAAAGATCAACTTCATCTGGCGGTTCATCACTGGATTCACCGAAATAATCAAACCACTCAATGAGATGATGAAAAAGGATACCAAGATTGAGTGGAGTCCTAAAGCAAAGCGGGGATTTGCCCAGATCAAACATACAATAACGGAAGCACCCGTCCTGGCTAGTCCGGACTACTCCCTTCCATTTTACATTTACTTCTTTGCTTCACCGTATTCTATCGCGGTGGTGTTGACTCAAAAGGTTGAAGGGGAAGAACGACCAATAGCTTTCATGAGCTCCCCCTTCAAGAACGCCGAAGTCCGGTATTCATCACTAGAAAAGCAGGCCTTTGCTCTAGTTTGCGCTATGAAGAAATTCTGGCATTACATTCTCTGGAGTAAGGTGCATGCTATCATCCTGGACCAGGCCGTGAAGTCTTTGCTAATGTAGAGCGAGTTGGGCGAAAGACGGGGGAAATGGATAGCCATCCTCCAGGAATATGACTTAGAAATGCAACCCATGAAGATAGTCTGGGGCCAGGGACTGAGTCGAGCGATGGAAGAAGAGACTCCCCACATAGAATGTCAGACTTGCACGGTGGAGTCCATCACTCGAGACCCGTGGTATATCGATCTGGTATATTTGCTACTAAATAACAAGTTCCTAGAGGGATAACCTTCCAATAAACACCGCGCCCTACGGATGAAAAGCGCTCACTTCATAATAAAAAACTCAGTGCTTTACCGTAGGAACTACGAGGGAGTGTACCTCTGGTGCATCGACAGAGACCAAGCTGTGAAGATGATTGATGAATTTCACGGGCAGTTTGGAACTAGGCATGGCTCAGCCGACGCTATTGCCCAACAGATCCTTCGGGCCGTATACTATTGGCCCTGTATGTTCAAAGATGTTTACACTCATGTTAGAAAATGCCACACTTGCTAAACTGCGACACATCGTGAGCATAACCCGGCTATGCCTTTGCAACCAGTCTTCAAGGCTAGGCCCTTTGCCCAATGGGCATTTGACTTCATTAGGGAGATCAACCCCAACTCGTCTGCCAACCACCGATACATTCTCATTGCTACTGATTACTGCACCCGGTGGTCCGAGGCTATACCTTGCAAGAATAACACGATAGATGTAGTTATTAAATTTCTGGAAGAAAACATCGTCACAAGGTTTGGAATGCCCTTCGCTTTGGTATGTGACAATGGCTCGACATTTTCTTTGGCCCAATTACTCGAGTGGACCTACAACCGAAAGATCACTCTAAAGTTTCCAGTAACTATTACCCCCAGGGGAATGGCGTTGCTGAATCTACAAATAAAAATCTACTTGAAGTGATCAAACACCTGCTAGAACAGAATCCCTAGGATTGGCATCAAAAGTTGAAGTTCACCCTCTGGGCAGATCACATTCGAATCAAGGCCGCCCTGGGAACATCCCCGTTCCATCTGGTTTATGGCCAGAACCCTATATTCCCAATCAACTTACAGATCCCAGTTTTATAGTTTATGCAGGAATTCAGCAACAGGGACAACATTGTGGAGGTTCTCCTCCTAAATCTAGTGCGAATGTAAGAACAACGAGATGTATCCCTTGAACATTTCGCGCATCATCAAGCAGTGGTAAAATGATGGTTTGACCGCAGAGCCCAATACAAGGCTTTTCAGATTTAAGACTTGGTCCTGTTGTGGGACAAGGCCCGGGAAAAGAAAGGAAAACACACCAAGTTCCAATGACTCTGGCTCAGACCATATTTAATCTCAGAAACCTGCGGGGCAAATACTTACCGCCTTAGCACCATGATCGGGGAACCTGTCCCATTGCCCGTCAATGGATAGTTTCTCAAACACTACTTTGAATAGGGTAAGTTTGGCCAAAATTGTACTTTATGTAAAGCCTTCTGCTTGTAAGTATTTCTTTCCCAGTGCCTTGTTGGGAGGTACTGTGTCTTGTAAATAGCCTTGTCGGCTGCCCTCCGGGGCAGTCCTCTTTTGGTGGTTTTTGTTTCAATTTTGGTTTTCTTTTCGGGTCCCGACGTTTTGTTCTCATAAGGATTGGAATGCTTCACATAAACTCTGGTCTCCAGTGCGATGTCTGTAGCATGGTGAACTTAAGAATCTATCTTTAGTATAGTGGAACTGGCCTGGTCTCCGGAGCTATTTTACAGGTTTGGTGCTATATTTTGAGCAATCTCCATCGGGTTTTATATTCGGAGGTCTGACAATTAGTGAACAAAAAAAATAAGGAACAAGTAATCGGACACGCCGAGGGTAGATCAGTTGTACTGGTTGGTTTGACCCAAGTCTAAAACTTTAAAGAATTCTTTCCGGGTCCAGAGTTTTATCCCCTACTCAACATATAAAATAGGTGGAAAGGTGAAAGAAGTACTGCTGTTAAAATTAGCTAAGTTTAAGCTTAATGGTGAAAGAAGTACCGCCCTCCCACTTAGAAACGAACAAAATAACAAGAAAAATGAAAGTGGGACGAAGCTCCGGTCTCTGGGAGAAATAAATAAATCTGATGACTGGTTCAATGTAATTAGTGCCTCTTCTCTACTTCTCCCAGAGCTCATCGGCATGATCTCCTTCCAAAGCACACACGCCACCACTGATGAAAGACTATGGAATGGATCCCGTGTGGTCGGATTCTCTCGGATATGTTGCTCTTTGCCTGTCAGATACTTCGAGTAGTGACTTGTTCTAGTTTTACTAACTAGAGATTCTATAGTTCTCAAATGAACTAAGGCGTTTGTCCTAGATAGTCGCCATTTGTTATGCCCTGCCCCCCTTTTTGTTTTTTCTTTTGGTTCTTGCCTTGTCTTTCTCCTTTTGTTTTCTTTCTCTGGGGTTTTCATCCCCGCGGTTGTGTTTTGTTTTGTCAGTTTGTCATGCCTCCGGGACCCCGGTCCCAGAGTTTGTCATCCTTTGTCGGGAGCTGGATTCTGGACTCTAAGATTCTTCGCCATGATATTCTCTTTCCTTAAGGTGGTATCGTTGCGGGGAATCCCCGGGCCCGGAGTCTGGAGGGCTGTCTGTCTGGAGTTTGGGGCAGGAAAGGTGATTTTCTTTTTACCATGGGTATAAATAGAAGTTACTTGTCATTTTCATATTTACCGTGATTTAAACACTCAGGCAATCAGAGCGATTTCAGAGCAATTTGCAGAGATTTAACGTTAATCCAGTGCTAAATACTTCCATCATTTCTGAGTGATTGTGAGTGCTTTGTAGTGGCGGGTTGTGATCTTTTGGCAGTTGTAGCTGTTGGAGAGCTTCCGTGGAGGCTTCTCTCCTCCTTTCTGCGTTCTTAGGTTGGTGCCTCTTTTCCCTTCGGTTTTCCTTCTATCTGGTGTTGTTTTCTTTCTGTTTTTGGTTGTCTTTGCCTCTTTCTTTTGTTTTGGTTGTTTTTGTTTCTTTCTGGTTTTGCCGCCCATTCGTGGGTCAGCTCTGCCAGAGGGTTGTCCGCCCTCTGTGCAGGTGTAGTTAGCCTATAAATAGTGTAGGGGGCTATATATATTTTGTGCTTTGCCTGGTTTCTCGCAGATGTTCATTCTGCGGTGTATATATGTAAATTCTATGTATATTTATTGTGTATCCCTCTATTTTCTGTGTATATATCCCTCGACTCTGATGTATATCCTTCTAGGTGGCTTAGCAAGCTCGCCAAGTCGCCCATGTCACTGGTTTTTTGCCCATAAGCTCGTTCTGAGCAGAATACCACCTGTTTGGAACTCGACTCTCAGCCGGTTTCAAACAAGCAGTTTTCTCTCTCCTCCATAAAACTAGCTTGGCCCTCATTTATGTCCCATGTGTGTATTTAAATCTGTCTAAGTGGCCTTCAATATTAGTGCATTCAGACAGTTGGCTCCACCGTCATTGCCATAACTCCTATTTATTACCAACCCACGTGGTGCCCACGTGGGTCTGACGGTTTGCCTTTTTGCGCATCTTCAACAACGGTTACTTCTCTGGGCTACGGGTCTCCTACCATCATCCATCCCATGTCCTTCTTACGAAATGTGATAAAATTCCCAGACCCGGATGGTCAATCAAATTCCTAAGTTCATAATATATGTGCTTTCTAGAGTTTTTGAATGAAACTAACTTTTTAGGGAAAGCATACATCACGGTGGTAAGATCTCTGGACCTCAAAGTATTTATTTATTAATGCGTTCTGACGATCACTCTGTCTCGCAGGTTTCTGGAGTACACTCTCAAACATGTCTGAAGCATCTGCATCCTCACCACCCGGAAGTTCGAAACTTCCCTCTACAACAAGCACTAGGGCATTAGTAAAATATAAATTGGAGAGGGCTTTGGAGAAGATGCCCTTGAGCTTGAAATACATTACGGACGGAGTCATCACAGGCTCAAAGATTGAGTTGAAGGTCCAGCTTTTTACTGACACCAGCGTCAGAACATGGCAAAAAATGCAGGCCTTGGTCAAAGTCATGTACATTCAACGACAAGTCGGAGATCCTTTGGCCATCAAAATTGGAAACTCTGAGATCCTAAAGGCAGCTTGCTTCCCATGCTCGGTGCAGTCACCAGAGCTTATTCTCACGCTCTCGGCTCTTTACAACCCATCTGTTCGGGCTGTTATGCTCGCACCACCGGAACCAACAGGGTGCCCCAATCCTCTAGTGTCTCTTGACCCTGATACCTTCCAGAAGGGTTTGGGCATCCCTCAATTTGCCAAGCCGACTGTGGTCACCCAGTCCGATGCCTTGGCCTAATTCAAGCAATTGGAGGAAGCGGCCCACATATACATGAACAATCATTGGCTCAAAGTCCCGAAGAGGGACCCCAAAAGAATGAAGCTAGAGATCCCTAGGTCCGAATTCAAGGAAAGCATCCAGATGGGGATAATAGCACTATGCTGGGTCTTCGGGCAACAACATGCCTGAGAATTCTCTGGGTGGATGTACTACTTCTTGCTCGGCATAAGTACAGTCGGGGAGTTTTTTGACTGGGCGGCTATAATTTTAAACCACGTCGACTCCCAGTTCCTCCAACTGGCCAAGAAGAAATTTTTTTACATGACTTCTTATGTTTTCTGGGCTCTAGCACAGCAGAGGCCCCACACCCATGGGCTACTTACAGATGGCATCCTCAGGCTTGGCTTGGATCAAAAAGCCCCGTCTTCCCACAGATTCAATGGCAAGCCAGTTTCCCATGTTTTTGTAGAGTAAACGACGCGTTCGTTTACTACCACCTGCTCACACCCACCTGGGATGCAGGATACCACCTGTCCATAGAGGCGATGAATTTGGTCCAAGGTTACAGACACTATTATATACAATACCAACAACATACATATATAAGGGTGACCAGCTTCTCCGGGAAACCCTACTTGTTAACCAAGCACTGTGGGGACAAGATAGTCCTGCTAGAATTCTGCAGGCAGATAATGGAGCTGCATGCCTTCTTTTCCCTGAAGAAGGTGACTAATATTCCATTCCCAATCACTTGTGGGAATTATTCATGCAACCTAGCCGCTGCCAAAGAAGTAGACAATGAGCTGAAAAGCTACAACTTGGTGGAATTCTACTTGGCACGGAAAAATTTTGATCCGCATGGCAAGATTACAGTGGCACTTCCTCGGGCTTCAGAGCCACATCAATACCACATGGAGGACTTTTGGAAAGATTTCCTGTACAATGTGGAGGTCCAGAGCTGGCACTATGTCAGGATGACAGCGGGCATGATGGAAAGATTGAAGCTCCAGAGATTCTCGGAGGACTTCGTGGATGCCGACCCCACGATCGATCCCCAGTACAAAGCAAAGGGGATCGATACAATAGCTCTCCCACCAGTAAATTGGGATGCCCAAGAGGGGTCCACTATTGGGGACTTCACTCGTGAGGTGGTGGAGCGCAACCACGCCTACTTAAAAAAGATGTGCCCCGGGAGTGTCCGAAGAACAGCCCAGCCAATACCAAAAGAAACTCCGGGGGCTGGGACTTCTTCACAGAGAGTGGATAAAGGAAAATGAATAGATATAACTCCTCCTGTGCAAGAAGTCCCCATTAAAGAATAGATAAGGAAATTTGTAGCAGCCTCCCAGCAAATGAGGGAGAACCTAATCACACGGCTGGCTACCCTGGTGCTCATGGCCGGACCGGTTCACCCTCCATCCTCCCCTTCACTAGCAGCCTTAATGGTTAAGGAAACATGGGTGGATCCTGCAGAACAAGCAACAGTAAGGGATGCGGGCCCACCCTTGATTACTCAGAGAAGAAGGAGGCTTGACCCTAAGCCTAAAAAGGAGCTGGAGCTGGGGATGTCCCAGGCCCCACAAGTTGAAATCCTCTCTTCCGACTCACCGGAGCCGGAGAAGGAAGCAGAACCCGCCGATGTCCCAGACAACCCTCCTCCATAGGATGAGTTTGACGATGTCTTTGCAACCGATGAATTTGGTAATTTGCAGGGGGCATCGAGCAGGAGGTTGAAGTCCCAGCACAAGAGGAAGCTGAGGAAAAAATAACTGCATAGGAGCAGGAGCAAATGGAAGAGGAAAAGGAAATAGAGTAGGAGGCCGCCTCTGAAATACTAGAGATGCAAGATGTGGGGGTGGACCAACAAGGGAAAAATGAACAAGCAGCACCTGCTGAGGGAACCGGACCTACGGGAGCAACCGTAACCTCAGCCGCCACGTTCCAAGCGCCACTCCCTGGAGCAACTTTTGGGTAGGTAATAACCGCGACGCAAACGCTGAAGATATATCAGAAGAAGAATAAATCCCAGCAACTGAGGCCGAAGAAATGCAAGAACAACAAGAGGAGGAAGCCCTAAAGACAACCGACGAAGGTCCAGAAAAGGCTGGAGATACAGAGGACAGGGCGGAAGAGATAGACGTCGCTAGGGGAAATGTTCCTGATGAAGCCCAGAACAAAGAAAAGGGGGCAAGTGAGATCCACACCACTGAGGGGGAACAACAACAAGGCACTGGGGAAGAACCAAAAGAATAGACTTTGGCGAACAAGCCACCCCTGCCGCCTCAGTGATTAGTGGAGAGAAAGAAGAGAAAGGCTCCGTCCAACCCAAGAGCTCATCTCTCCCTAGCTGAGATGATGGCCCAGGTCCAAGAACCACCAAAGGCCAAGAAATCCCGGACGGTTCATACTCTTCAAACCGGGCCGGGAGGAGAAACAGTTGCCGTCATTGCAACACCTCCCCCATACACCGATGCGGCGACAGTAGAGGCCGGAGATTACGATATCACGAAGATATCACTGGGAAATAGAGGTAAATAGGGTGAAGTGGACCTGTTAAAAGAAGTGGCCAGGGTGGTGGAGGCCAGATATGAAAAGGAAGCCCAGAGGCTCAAAGCAGAGAAGGAAAAGACAACAAACCTCATGGGGTTTCTTACTGAGCTGGCCTGACCCATTAGTGGCATTCCTCCGGAGGCCTCTATGTCTGATGCACCATTACCGCAAAGCGATATTGAATCCCTTCGAGCAATGAAGAAAAAGGCCCAGGTGGTCGATGAGTGGGTCGCTTTGCAAGTAGGAAACACTCGATATTTCCTAGTATCCACGCTCCCAGATTTGTATGCGGCACGACATGTTCTGCATCAGGCAGAGACTGTTCTTAATATATGGGAGGGTGACATGAAAAATTACGAGGCTTGGAGGGTAGAGTTGGAAGAGCTCCTCAACCTTGGCGAGGAGATGGTCTCAGAATTTGAGATTCTGGGGGAAGAATCATTTGACTTCGTGAGAACCCAACACTCCAGACTTGACCTCACATTGGAGGTACTCAAGCAACTGGTAGGGGCTTTGTACGACAAAGTCAACACAGTGCAATATTCTACAAATATGTACAAGGCATTTGTGACAAAGGTCTCCGGAGCAGACCCATTCAGCACCGATACGTGCACCCCGAAGGAATACGTCCTGAAAAAATTTGATGAATTAATGGAGTCTAAATACCAATCCCCGGAGGGACTGGACGGGACCCAAATGATGGGGCTAACTTGCGTGATCCTTAGTGGTCATGATGCGGCGAAAATGGCCGATGAGTTCAAAGATAATGTTCCGGAGCTTGGAGAACAGATTGAGGCGGTTAAGTACCGGCGGTCCTGCCTTAAAGAAATTGATGAGGATGGGATCTCTCGCCTTCTCCAAACATTCAATGACAATAAGAAACAATAAAGTTTCTCCGGAGGCTGGAGAAAACTGAAACATTTTGTATTCTTTATTCTTTCAGAATGTAAGTTCCCAGATCCCGGAGTCTCGGATCCCAAATTTTGTATTCTTTCAAGTGATTCGTGTCCCGGTCCCCGAGGCCAACCGGTTGCTTTCAGAAGCGGTTAATAAAGACTTTCAGAAGGTAGTTGGCTACATCAAGGGGGCATCAGATCAACAATTGGCTTTCTGACAGATGGTCTTCTCGAGGCTCCCTTTGAGAGGTACACCTGGCACATTGGAGATAGGGCGCCGCATTTTCTATTTATGAGGCATGTAGCCTCGATTCTCGGGGATCTGATTTCTTCCTTCTCTTTCCTGGCCCTCTTCTCAAGGCCGATTCTTTAGCTGTATATTCTTGTCTCATTCTTCTGACATGTCAGGCCTATTCTATCTTAAGATCTTTTGTAGGGTGGCGCAGGTAGTACCGGCCCCCAGATATTGTATTTTATTAAAACATGATGTAAAATAGGGTTAGGGTTAGGGTTAGAAGAAAGTGTATAAATAGCAAGACTGGCCCATTTCCAAGGGTCGACGAAATTGATGATTTTGCTGTCCACAGTAATAGAAAAGTTATTTTTCATTTTAGTTGCAGAGCTCAATGCTCCATTGTTTCACTTTCCAATAGTTAGATGCTCCCCTGGAGCCACCATTGTATCACGCACCAGTGCATGCTGGAAGAAACATTAATGAAGAAGGGAGAATTCTTTGCAATGATGTTGTTGGCATTCAAACTTCTGAGTTAATGGTATTTTATGTTTCGTGTTCTTTATGTCTTCTGCTCTGATATGTCAAGTAGATTAACGACTTCTTTTCCCTTGTTACTGATAAAATACTAACTGATGGTTGCGTATTTCTTTGGTATTTAGTGTAGTATATCAGAGCATTATTGATGTTTTGAATGTTTAAGCATAACTATAGTTAGATGAAGTACTTCTAACCCTGCAGGATCTTTTTCATTTTATTTGCTAAGTGTAGAATGCTTGGAGGAACCTCACCTTACTGAATCTCCGGAGAGAATGAGTTGAAGAAATCAGCTATCCCCCTCGAAAACAGTCACCTCTCCCGACCGATCCCCACACCGTCGTGACCCGACACCCAGGTGCTTGGAGGCCCAGGGAATCTAACTTCCCCGAATAAACTTTGCAGGTGGAGTTGGCCGGTACCCTCGGTACCCGGTGACAACTTATGATTGTTGGCGAATCCGGTCAGCAAAACCCCATCAACATGATGTAAATACTTTAGTAGTGTGGGTAACTCTTATAGTTATTGCATTATGCCTATGATTGGCCATTATGTGTGGGCAATGTCTATGCAGCCATTAGGTTCTCTACATGGTTGACCTTCTTGGCCATGGCTATCTTGAGGAAACAGTAAAACTTATCATGAAAATGCAAGCTAAACTTGTGATTGTTGTGTGGACATGTTTTCTTGGTGCCTATAGAATGCACAAGGATATACAATTAGGAGTATTTACAATAGCTCTTCTTGTTGATTTGATCTTAAAAGAGCTACAACTTATGTTCTTCTATCAAACATATATGCAAAAGTAGGCAGAAGGGGTGAGGCTCAAATGGTAAGGAGATTGATGAAAGATAGAGGAATTGTGGTAAGTGGATTGATGAAAGATAGATGAATTAAAAATATATCTAGATCTTAGGGAGAAACACTTTGACATGGAGCTATGAACTGGTGAGGCCACAAATGGGGGGCTTCATCCCTAATGGGATTTGAACCTTGATGGCAAGAATAACAACACAACAACTTAACCATCACAACATGCCACTATTGACAAATTATTTGTCATATTATAATTTATATTATATTATAATTATATGCATATGAAAAGTATTTAACATGTGATAAATTAATTGTATGATGAATAGAGAGGTCAAAAGATAATGCCCTCCTTACTTACACTAAACAAGATATAAACAACAATAAAGGGCAATTGCCAAAAAGTTGGGAGGATAAAATTAGCTACACAATTTTTTAAAGAATAGAAGACAATGATAATACAAGTGAGAGAGCATTGCAATTATAAAATGTAATTTGATTTAATTAGATAGTCTCTTCATGTGTTGCAAACTCAACAAGTGTTAGTTACATTATATGACAAAGTATTGTCTAAGACTTCTACGAATTATGTTACTAGTGTCTTTTACTTAGTCTATTTTGGAAGTTATCATTCATATATATATATATATGTGTGTGTGTGTGTGTAAGTAATTTTGAAAATAAAAATGCTAATGGATTTTTCATTAGATACAAGTGACTAAGTAATTAACATTTTAAAAGAAATGTAAAATTCCAAGTAAATATGTGATGTAGCCCAAAACCTTCATAAACAACAATTCAGAAAAAAAAAACTCAATGCCAGAATAACAAAACTTCAAATTCTCATTAATTGCGTCCAACCTACTCTACTTCTACAATGAAAGAAAACTCCTACTTATTACAATTATGAAAATTACCATATTTGGCAGATTTTTGGGAAAAACATATTTTTCCTTTTTTGGTGACTTTCAAAACTCATCCTACAAATCTCAATTTTTCCCAAGAAAGTCCCCCAACTAAGGAAAGATGAATTTCCAATTAACCCACGAAATCAGAAACACGATTTCAAATTTATTACAAAAAGCAAAATTCTAAAAACTGGAAAGAAATATAAAAAGCCAATTTTGGAGGCCAAGATGAAATTTCAGGCTCCTGAAAAAATGTCAAAACGGCCACCAACAAAGTTGGCTGAGTTAGAAATTTTATTAACTCTTCCTCACGCATCTGCCTGTAAAATTTTAGCAAAAACCCACATCTGAGTCAAAAGTTATGACCTCTGGAAGTTGCTGCATCATTCTCCCCTTCTTTAAAGGAGCGCAGCTCTTGCAAGTGGTTGTCTGTGAATTGCTACAACTTTGTGGGGTCCTAAATCATCACTTCCCACTCTGAGATCCAGGTGCTATTTGTCGCTGGTAATCCCTCACACTGAATCAAGTACCTTTTTTAATGACCATTTCGTGTGACTGTAGACTGCTTATCCAGAATGTGGGCAATCTTTTCCTTCTTTTTACTTGAAAGGTGGTGATGCCAATTCACCTCATCTCTACTATTTGGCTTAGGTAGATTTCCATGAAATGCATACAAATCAGAAACATTAAACACAAGAGAAATATCCAAATCATCTGGTAAACAAACCTCATAAGCATTATCATTGATCTTCTTTAGAATTCGACAAGGACCTATCTTTTTGTATTTCAGCTTATGATATGTGCCAGTAAGAAATCTCTCACGTCTCAAGTACACCATCACCAAATCACCTGTATTAAATATTTGTCTCCTTCTACTGATATCTGCAACAACCTTATATCTCTCATTGCTATCCTGTAATTTACTCCTCACATCTTGTTGAAGTTGTTGAAGGTGTTTAGCAAATGCTTCCCCATCATCGCTAATTCTATCTTGCACAAGAAGTTGTACAAGGTCCAAAACACCCTGAGGATTCTTACCATATACAATTTGAAAAGGAGATTTTCCAGTTGATCTGTTAAGAGAGTTGTTGTAAGCAAACTCGGCTTGAGGCAACGCCAAGTCTCACTACTTGGGCTTTTCACCAACAATGCACCGTAACAAGTTTCCCAAACTCCGATTGACCACCTTAGTTTGCCCATCAGTTTGGGGATGATAGGCACTGCTAAAATGCAACTGTGTTCCCATCTTCTTCCATAAGGTCCTCCAGAAATGACTCAAAAATTTAGTATCCCTGTCAGATGTGATAGTCTTTGGAATGCCATGGAGTCTAACAACTTCTGAGAAAAATAAGTTTGCTATCCTTGTGGCATCACTAGTTTTTTTACAAGAAATAAAATGAGCCATTTTAGAGAATCTATCAACAACTACAAAAATAGAATCTGCACCTCGCTGGGTGTGGGGAGACCCCAATACAAAATCCATACTCACATCTATCCATGGCTCGATGGGTACAGGTAGAGGTATATACAAGCTTGTGTTTTGGGAGTGACCCTTAGCCACTTGAAGGATTCTGCATCTTGCCACATACTTAGTAATGTCCCTTTTCAATTTTGGCCAGTAGTATTTATCTTCAACCAAGGCTATCATCTTGTCCTTCCCAAAGTGACCAGCCAAACCACCACTATGGAATTTGCAGATAATATTTTCCCTCATGGAACTAGCTAGTATACAAATTTGTTTTCCTCTAAAGAGGTAACCATCCTGCAGAAAGTATTCTCCTCTCATGTGATCTGAAAGACTAGTTGTTGGCTCTTTAATCTTCTCTATAATTTCCCAAAAATCATCATCAGCCTCATACAAAACTTTAATAGAATCAAAACCAATGACCTCCATTTCTATTGTAGTTATTAGTGTAACACGCCGACTTAGGGCATCAACAACCTGTTTCTACTTTCCAAACTTATGCTTCAAAAAACAATTATACCCTTGCAAGAAAGACACCCATTTAGCATGCCTACTATTCAATTTCTTTTGTGTGTTCACATATTTCAAGGCCAAATGATCTGTAAATAATACAAATTCTTGTGGGACCAAATAGTGCCTTCAATGCCTTAAGGCTTGAACAATAGCATAAAATTCTAAATCATAGGTAGAATAGTTCTTCCTCACATCATTTAACTTTTCACTGAAAAAGGATATAGGTTTACCTACCTGGCTAAGAACAACACCTATTCCAACATGGGAAGCATCACAATCTACTTCAAATACTTTATCAAAATTTGGAAGTGCCAAAATAGGAGCTTTAGTTACCTTTTTCTTCAAGAACTTGAAACTTTCTTCAACATTTGTTGTCCATGTGAATTCCTTTCCTTTCATACAATCTGTTATGGGCGCGACAATACTGCTAAAATTTCAAATAAACTTTCTATAGAAGGTTTCTAATCCATGAAAACTCCTTACCCCTATTATGTTGGATGGACTAGGCCATTCTAGGATTGCCTTGACCTTTTTTGGGTCCATCTGAACACCATCTCCAAAAACTACGAAGCCCAGAAAAGTCAAACTATTTTGCATGAATCTGCACTTCTTTAAATTTGCAAAGAGCTTCTCTTTCCTCAGTACACTCAGGATGATCCTCAAGTGTTGTAGGTGTTCTCCTTTGTTTTTTCTATAAATTAGGATATCATCAAAATAAACGACAACAAACTTACCAATGTAGGATCGTAAAACAATATTCATCAATCTCATGAATGTACTTGGTGCATTAGAAAGCCCAAATGACATAACCATCCATTCATACAAGCCATCCCTAGTCTTAAAAGCTATCTTCCATTCATCTCCTTCACGAATTCAAATCTGGTGGTATCCACTTTGTAGATCAATCGTGTTAAAGTATTTGGCCCTTGCTAATTCATCCATCATATTCTCTATGTGAGGAATAGGAAACCGATACTTGATAGTAATCTTATTAATTGGTCTACTATCAGTACACATCCTCCATGTTCCATCCTTCTTCGGAGTCAGCAATGCGGGCACAACACATGGGCTCATGCTTTCTCGAACCAGGCCTTTCTCAATTAGTTTTGTTACTTGTTTGTTGAGCTTTGCATGTTGGGTTGGGTTCATTCTATAAGCTTCTTGATTAGGAAGAGTTTCTCCAGGAATCAGATCAATATGGTGTTGTATATCCCTTTTTGGTGGGACACCGTCAGGTAGCTCATTTGGAATAACATCAGTAAATTCTTCTAGTGTCTTTACTACATCATGTGGTACTATGCTTTCTAGTTCTTCACCTCTTTTTACTACAAATGCATAGCAATAATCTGTCACCTTCATTTCTTTGACAACATCCTTTGCAGATAACATGGTCTCATTCTTCCTTTCATCCTTAAGTGGTAAGAGAGTCACTTTAGAGCCATCCTTCCAGAAGGTATATGTATTTTTCTCTCCATCATGCATGATCTTTCTATCATACTGCCATGGCCTTCCCAGCAAAATATGACAAGCATCCATAGGAATAACATCACACCATATCTCATCCTTATAGATTTTTCCTATAGTAAAACTAACCAAGCATCTTTTATCAACATTAACCTCATTTCCTTTCTTAAACCATGCAATACGGTAAGGACGAGGATGTTTCTCACATTGCAGATTTAATTTATCTACCATTTCCTTAGGTACCATATTCTCACAACTACCCCCATCAATTATAACTTGGCATACCTTTCCACCTGAAGTGCATCTAGTTCTGAAGATGTTGGTTCGAAGCCACGAATCATCAAAGTTCTTTTCAGGGACTTCTTTCTTCTCTGGAATGATCATCAATCTCCTCATCATGAGAGTTTCTCCCACATCTGGTAGGACTTCTTGTTCTACTCCTGCTACTATAAATTCTGGCTGAACCAGGTTCACTCTAGGTTGTCCTCCTTGATTTCTTTCTGGCATGTTATAATTTGAGCATTCAAAGGCTTTGTCTCCTTCTTCTCCACACCTAAAACAAGTGAAAGGCCTTCTCTGGTTTTCCCAGCCTCTTCCTCTTCCGTAGCCTCGTCCTCTCTGAAACCCCTTTCCTCTTTCTTGATTTGGAGGATCTTGCCTAGTGTCTATATTTTTTTCAAACCCTTGAAAAGGCTCTCCTCGGCCATTATTAGAACCTCCTTGAAATGGAGTTGAGGTACCCCTTCGACCACCCCTATTCCTCTGGATATATTGCCTATTCTGCTTTTCTTTAGCTTTTAGAGCTAATTGGTAGGCTTCCTCCATACTGTTAACACAATGCATGCTCAATTCATCTTGGATGGAGAATTTTAGGCCATTCATATATCTAGCAGCCATCTGCTCATTATTTTCTTGGTGCTCTATGCGCATGGATAGCTTGTAGAATTCATTTGTATAGTCTTGCACTGAAGACAAGTTTTGCTTCAAATTCTGGAACCTGCGAAAGAGGGTTTGTGAATAATCCATGGGTAAGAATTTTTCTTTGAGCTTTTTCTCCATCTGCTCCATGTCTTAATCTTTTCCTTTTCCTTTCTAGTTCGTTCCTTTTGGAGGAGATCCCACCATATCATTGCATGTCCTTTTTATTTTGTGCATGCAAACTTCATCTTCTTTTCTTCTGTCATAGGCTTCCATTCAAAAAAATTCCCCATCTCATTTAGCCAGTCTATTAATTCTTCTGGCCTAAGACTACCAGGATAGTTTGAAACATCAATCTTGATTGCTTCACTTCTTCCTTCTAAAGCCCTGAGAACTCTATCTTCATAGCTCATTTCTTCCATCCTTTCTTCTATATTTTCTTCATTTTGGTCAGCACCTCTTCAGTTTCCCTCTTCATCAGATTCATTCCCTCTTTGCATTCCTTGATTATCCATTTGCTCACTAAGTCTTTCAATCTGCCTCTGCATATCCAACAACAATCTTTGCATCGGCGTGACACCTCCTCTTCCTCTACCTCTTCCTCTCCCAGCCATCTTCCTGCTCTGATACCAAATGATGTAGCCCAAAACCTTTAGAAACAACAATTCAGAAAAAAAAAACACAATGCCAGAATAACAGAACTTCAAATTCTCATTAACTGCGTCCAACCTACTCTACTTCTACAATGAAAGAAAACTCCTACTTGTTACAATTCCAAAAATTACCATATTTGGCAGATTTTTAGGAAAATAGATTTTTCCATTTTTGGTAACTTTCAAAACTCATCCTACGAATCTCGATTTTTCCCAATAAAATCCCCCAACTAAGGCAAGATGAATTTCCAATTAACCCATGAAATCAAAAACACGATTTCGAATTTATTACAAAAAGAAAAACTCTAAAAAATGGAAAGAAATAGAAAAAGCCAATTTTGGAGGCCAAGATGAAATTTCAGGCTCCCAAAAAATGTCGAAACGGCCACCAACAAAGTTGGTTGAGTTGGAAATTCCATTAACTCTTCCTCACACATTTTCCTGTAAAATTTCAACAAAAACCCACATCCGAGTCAAAAGTTATGACCTCCAGAAGTTGCTGCATCAATATGTTTCTTTATTGTGAATATTAAGTTTTGTTTTGAAATTTAAGAAGAAAGTTTGTTTATACCATTTTATAGCATCTAAATCACTACATGAATAATATTAATAATAACATTTCTTAGGTCCTAGGAAAATCCTAAAGAGGTGTGAGATAGATAGAGGATATAGAGGTGGATAATGAGACATGAAAGGAGAGGTAGAAAGGTGGAGAGGGAGGGAGGGAGAAACCTAGAGAGAGAAAGAGAGAGAGAGAGAGAGAGAGAGAGAGAGCATACC
>MU224107.1:4005018-4015534 GCA_018584345.1 Thuja plicata
ATTCAGTAATTTAGGTGCATCAGAATAGAAAGTACAATTGTGTGTGGAACTGTAATTCCTGCTTGGATTCTATTCCATGTTAGAAGTTGCAACATAAGCAATTCTATTTGCTGTCCATGTATGATTCAGCTCCTGCTCTCCTCAATAGAATATGCATTTTTTAGAATAGGTAGATTAGACTCAAATATAGATTAAACATTATCCTTGCCCGAATTGTTTGTGTCTACAAGCAATTTGGTTAAAACTTCTAAGAGATAACCTGATGATCAATAAAAAGACACATTCATTGCATATCAAACATAATCAGGGAGTTTTACCTATCAATTCAGAGGGCAGTGATAGATAACATACACTGACCCATTTGTTGGTAAACATCCTTTTGTTCTTTCACCTTGGGTGTATTGAAGAGTCAGAGATTATAAATCTTAAGGAAGGACAAACTGTTAACCAACAATGAATCAACCGATTGACTGACAGGTGCTGAAGTGACATCTAAAGTGCTGATTAAGTCCAAGACCAAAGGACAAAGGAGATAATTTCCAACTGAGAGGGAGATAGCAATGACTCTGATCTTGAGTCAAGGTTAACTAACCTGTTCTGACAACCCAGAATAAGGACAACACAGACAAAGACTGATAACATCGAAATAGATAATGGGTCACTTGGACTAGCACAACAAGGTCAGATTTTGAGACAATAACGAGTCAGACTATCAATAGATTACAATACAAGATAGACTAGTAACAATGTTGATGAGAACGTAGATTTGTGAAAATTCAGACAGAACCTTCACAACAGAATAGCAATTTGGACAGCAAGTTAATAGATTGCAGAGTTTTGATAGCAGGTGCAGAAACTTGGACAAGATTTTGACAGTTAACACCTAGAAGTGCAGATTTAGAATCGTTGATCATTTTGATGTTTGATTTGAATTTTTGAGATATTTGTTTGTTTTGATGCTTCACCCACGCAAGACACATCAAGCAGAATGTTTGTAGTACCAGAACAGACACATCACAATCATAGGATAGCCAGGGCAGTATCTGTTGAATCCCCACTTGAACCGAAGTTCATCTACGCTTACTCATAGCGGACAACTTAGAAGCTTGGAGGCACAGGCTCCTCCTTACATGTGCACTCACTTCTCAGGCACACCAAGCTTTGAACCCAAAAGGAATTGCTTCCCAAAGGGCTGTTGTCTCTAGTAAGAGCCATAAAAGTGTGGGGCATCTTAGTCGGTCTTTGACCTTCCGCGCCAATAGATAAAGGGTTTTTGGATACTAGAACACAGTTTGTAGTAAGGGCATCCGTTCAGGTGGTTATACTTGTGACAGATTAGCTCCGTTATGGAGGCCTCCCAACCTACAAAAGTTACGTTCTGTAGGTTTTAATGCACCACAAGGGTACTGAGGGAGATCTTCTTCCTGGTATAACGCAATCAACACCTATTCACTGTGATATTAATCACAATGACATTTTTTATATAGCGGTTTGGAAGGGCTTGGCTTTAGCCTGTTACCGGTTGGGCAATCCACTCTCACCGGCTTTGTTAAAGCTCTCGGGAGGTAGCCACGCTAAAGGATTTGTATGGATTTCTCTTTCACCCAAGATCCGCGAAGGCGAGGGGAGAGGATACGTCCATGCAATTCCTTGGGTTTACAAAACTAGAAGCCACTTCAAGCTGAATAAGAAAATGACAATAAGGTTTCTAGATTTCTGATCATCCCAAAAGGGCGAGAGCATAGTTTCTTGACATTATTGTCATTCCTAAAACATGAAACAAATGTTCATTTTATGAAGTCTTGCATGTGGGTTCTTATTTTAAGAAATCAAAAACAAGATGCAAGCATAATGTTTTGTGTTCTATCGATCAAAGGCAACCTGCAAAACCAATTCGTGAGTAGTTTGTGTTTTAGTCTTTTTGGATAACGTTCTGCAAACCACTGTTAGACTGTATGCAAAAGATAATCACATGAACATCAAAGCCAAATATTAGTCCACATTATCAAAATCAGAAAACAGATTACATATTCAGAAAGTAGACAGAAAATCATGCATTTAAAAAAAAAAATTGTACTGAAAAAGGTGATCGTATGAGCCTGTACAGAGCTCTGGAAGTTGCAAAACACAGGATTATGCAGGTACAATCATGAAAAATAGTGATTTCTGATAAATACAGCAAGAAAAATCAAAAACTAATCCCACCACAGTGATCCTTGGGAAAATTTACCCAAAATAAAAAAAATTGCATTAAAAAAGGACTCAGAATGAGTGAGTTATGCGTGTTTGAAGTCGGAACTGTCATCCAGTCTCGCGCGAGGAAGTACAAGGCTTCGCGCGAGGAAATTCTAATCCCGCATGAGGAAATGCTAATCCCGCGCGAGGAAATGCTAATATCGCGCGAGTAAATGCTAATCTCGCGCGGATATGTGAGAAATCTCGTGTGAAATTTCACTGCAGAGCCGTACGACCTGCTCTAGCAAAAGTTTGATGCCACAGATTCAATTTTTGGATGAATATAGGCATATTTGTAGTCGTTTTAAACTAAAACAATGTTCCGGACGCAATGGTGGAGTCAGATTTGACTCAAAGTGAATGTAAAAAAATACATAAAACAAAATTGACAGTAAATATGTAATATGAGGCCAGGAATTGAATACTCCTGCCCCACGGTGGGCGCCAAAATGTGTGTGCTTGAATGTGACCTCTAAATCAGGCACAAACTCAACATAGTCTCAATTGTTCAATTCACAAAGACAAACATGAATTGTTCATCTTGCAAATTCAATTGAAACGACTTGCTGCCTCCTAATTAGTTGTGGATGTCGAATTTACTCTCAGAACGAGAGCCAACAACCTAACCATTGCTAACATGGAGGATTTCTAAAGCATGAGAAAAGATGAAATTGCCATTATTCTATGAATTGAAATGCAATCAATCTATGAAAGAAAGGTACTCTTAGTCTATGAAAGTGAATTGCAACTAGTCTAGAACTGAGATTGCAACTACTCTATGGATGCAAATTGCAATTAATCTAAGAAAGCAAATACTCCTAATCTAGAATTCAAATGCTTCTAATCTAGAATGGAAATTGCATTTAAAATAGAAAAGGAATTGCATTTAAACTAGAGAGCTTGAAAGATGGAATTGACATATTAGACATGTAAATGAATCATAAATGAAATCAACATATCTTTAATTCCAATTGAAACTAGCCTAATTATGCAATTTTAAACTCAAAAAGCATGAAAGAATTAAATGCAAATTTGACTATAAGTTTGATGCTCTCCAAAATTATCCTCTCAAATGAAGAAAATGAGGTCCAATTTATAGAAAACCATGGAAAGAGGGTGAAGAGTTTCTTGAAAAGAAAGGGTTGTCTCTTCATTCTCATTTGAGACAAAAATGCAAGAATTATTTAATTAAGAGGATGGATTATTGCCACATGAGTGTCCTTTCACATGGAATTATGGAATTCCTTTTTGAGGACAATTCATCCAATAATTAAATAACCTTTCAATTCCTTTTATGTATATTAGCTAAAGGGGGTAGAATTAGTTTAATCAAAAGCACTTAGGACTTTAGAATTAAATCAATTAATCATAGGGATTTTTAGCTAATAAACCCTGAGATTTAGGAATTAAATATAATGTCAGATTTATGCAAATTTGGGTTTTCTGCATTTGAAACTCAGTCAATTAAAGTCAATTAGGAGAAGAATTTGCTTAGTACAATAGGACTTCGAAGATGAGAAAATGCACTCAAATTGATTGGATTATAAGGTGCCAATTTTGGGGTGTTACAATCATACACTAATGTACGGTAAGAGGTCCTAAGGGGTCTTAGGACACAATAAGGTGTCTTAGGACCCCTTGAGACCCCTTACCATACATAAGGTGTCTTTAGGGATCTTAAGGGGTTTTAAGGGGTCCTAGGATACATTAAGTTTTAAGGGGTCCTAGGACACATTAAGTCTTAAGGGGTCCTAGGCTACATTAATGTGTCCTAGGATCCCTTAAGACCCCTTATGACACCTTATCATACACTAATGTATGGTAAGGGGTCGTAAAGGGTATTAAGGGGTTCAAGGACACATTAATGTGTCATAGGATCCCTTATGACCACTTAGGATCCTTTAGGACCCCTTACCATACATCTTAGGGGTCGTACGGGTCCTAGGACACATTATTTTAGCCTAGGACCTCTTATCACCTCTTACAACCCCTTACCATACAAAAATGTATGGTAAGGGGTCCTAAGCGATCTTAGTGGGTCCTTGGACACATTAATGTGTCTTAGGACCCCTTACCATTCATCAGTGTATGGTAAGGGATCATAAGGGGTTGTCACATGTCATAAGGGGTCCTAGGACACATTAATGTTTTATAGGAACCCTTATGACCTCTTACAACCCATTAGAACCAGTTACCATATACTAATGTATGGTAAGGGGTTCTAAGGGGTCTTAAGGGGATCTAGGACACATTAATGTTTCTTAGGACCCTTTATGACCTCTTGTGACCACTTAGGACCCCTTACTCTACACTAATGTATGGTAAGGGGTCGTAAGGAGTCTTAATGGGTCTTAAGGGGTCATAGGACACATTAATTTGTCCTAGGACCCATTACGACCCCTATGATGTATGGTAAGGGGTCCTAAGGGGTGTTAAGGGGTCTTAGAAAAAATTACCAACTAGGGGTAGGAATTTGAACCAAGAATCCAAAGGAAAGGTCTAGGGTTCTTTTGGATGAATTAGGAGAAAATCCCTAATTTCTCAGAATAGGAGACCTAATTGGGCTAGTAGCCTTTTAGGCATGTTTTGTGAAGATTTGACGAAAATTTTACCCTTTTGTTTTTCTTGTTTTTGTTTTCATATTTTATATTATTTTTTATTTTTCTTGTTATTTATATTAATATTCTTTTCTTTATTTTTTATTTTTATTTTTGTTTTAGCTTCCATTTTGATATATTTTATTTCATATTTAGTTTCATTTATTTACTTTCATAGTATAATGCACTAGTCACCTATATGTGTGTTAGTCAACAGATTTGTCACTTTGATTCAATACTCCCTTGCCCACAAAAGTAACAAGTCCAGCCAATAGTTGAGTCACTTGCAATGGTATTTGCGAGTTCTCTCTTCTTGTTTTACAAGGCACAACTACCTTCAAAAGATGTGCCTATCAACATATCAAAAGAGGCATAAAATATATTAACAAGCCTAAGATATATACAACAGTGTATCACTTAGGACTTGTAGGCTCATAAACATATTATGTGTTTAAAGATAGCTAACCATGGCTTATTTTATCATAACCAAGTTCAATGGATTTCCTAGCAACTCAATTCATGTTTGGGTTATCAATTCATTCAAATTAGTTGTCGCATGACCTACGATTGACATAATATGGCTACATTATGAGTAACTTCTTAGTGTGGTGTCAAAATCGATGAAATATAAAGGATTGATGATCAAAGGGATGCATAACTAGGATAAACAAGAAATCTAAGCCTATTTTTCTCTATATACTTAAAGGTAAGGCTCAATTCCATGTTGCAAGGGTGTTGTTTAATGCATGGTTGTTGGTATTAATAATTTCTAAAATAAATAATGAGAAAATAGTGAAAGATTCATTAGATAAAATAAATTATTAGATTGTTTTGAAAATTGTATCTTCATCTATCACTCCAATTAAAATAACAATTCTCTAAGATATCCCTAATCTTATTTGCAACAACAAAATATTCACCTAAATCTAATGCACTTGGCTAAGCTCGACAAAATGCACAATTGACCAAATTTGAAAAATTCGAAAACACCACAGATTTTCACAAAATTTTCAGCATATGTTCTTCATGATCTAGATATTTTGTAGTAAAAAACCACAACAAATTTGCCAAAAACTTACTGTATTGTCCTGAATTTGGAAAACAAAAAGGTTGACATTTTTTTTGTCTTTAGTATATTCTATCTAGAGGTTAGCCAGGGCCAATGTAAGTTACATGAACATTATAATCATCATCACTACCATCATATTTTTCATCATCATCGGCGTACTCAGCCAACTCATCATACTCAACATCACGCTCTTCATTATCTACATTTGAAAACTCCTTAGGCGAATCATGATCAAAATCTACAGCGTGAAAGCATAGCTGAGCAATTATGGTTTGCAATAATCGGAGGGCTTCCTTTTCATTGCCTGCCTCCACTCCCATTATAAATGCTCTCTCTATAACATCAGCTAATGGGCACCAGGACTCATATTTTGAGAGCCACCCCTCATTAACTACGCACATGTATAGCATATTCTCAGAAGCTCCAGGCCCCAGCCCAATCACCCCCTTAACCATAATTCTGGTGTTGATACAAATATTTCTCCCTATCCAAGGATAGGTACGCCAAGGATATGAATCACCGTTATTGCCGTGTACCAAAGCACAAAAGATCAATGTACTCAGAGAACGTTGGGATTCATGAAACGAATCCATCATATCCTTTACTCTTTTCTCAACCGATGTCCATTTTACATATATAACTCCATGTTCATCTTCATACCCTAAAGGAAACGTGTCACCAATTTTACATAAACCTGACATGAGCGATCTCCATTTACCTTCACCATATGTGTCGCCATCTGCCGCCATTGTCCCCACTAGAATTGTAAGCTCAAACGACAATTTCTAAAAATAGAGTGCTCTGTAAATTATATATGGATACTCAAAAACACAACATTTAGAAATACTTTACTCAGATGCAACTGTTCCAAAGTGACTAAATTAAAAAGGAAACAAAGAACAGTTAATACCTGCAACCTCTGAACATAACTAATTATAGGATCGACTGCAATGATCATCTCCTTCAGTCCTTTCAATTCTTCAATGCCTGATATACTCTGCAGCTTCGGACATTCAGTAATGATAGTGCTCTCTAGGAGAATTGAATATTCAATGCCTTGTATATTCTGCAGCCTTCCACAACCCCCAATGAAAAATCTATTCAACTCCTTTAATTCTTTAAAACAAATTACCCCCTCCAGCTGTGGACATTTCTGAATCCAGATTCTCTTCAATCCCTTCAATTGTTCAATACCCTTTACACTTTTCAGCTCTGGACAATAAGCAATCCAGATCCTCTTCAATCCCTTCAATCTTTCAATACCTAATATATATATCCTGCAGCTTCCTACATCAGATAATGTAGATCCTCTTGAGACAACTAGCCCGCCCAAAATTTGGAAACTCTCTAATAGTTGAGCAATTTCTTATGTGGAACATTTCAAGTTTTGGCATAGAATTGCCCAACACTTTTCTCAAGTTTATACAAGTCAACAACACTAGACATTCCAGCGTGGTTACCCCTATTAAATCTACTTCAATTACATCTTTCATACAACAAATCTTGAGAGATTTAAGGGTGGGACACACCTGTCCTTGAATTGATACCTTCCCTGTTTCACGTACATCACACAGAGTTATGGCTTCAAGGATTTTCATACAAAACCAATCATTGGTTGTCTCCTTCCTTTTCCTAAAAGCAATTTCCCCTTCTACCATAAGATGTTTCAACTCTAAATTTTGCAGATGGGTGAGTTCTTTTACATATTTTAGAAACCAATTCCATTCAATATTCAACTCTAAGCAACCTCCCAAGTGTAGAGTTTCTAAATATGTGAACATTTCAAACGAACTCACCAGTTTGGTTAAATCCATAAAATTATTGACTCCGAAGGAGAAATGGAGCTCTTTCAACTTAAGAGGAACCTGGAATTTACAATTAGTTTGTTTCAAACAATTTTTTTTTCACTTAATAAAAATCTTACGGGAACAAAGTAATTGTTGATCATGTTAACAAAATTAACTTTTGATCAAGAAAAGGCATTTACCTAGTCATACTTTTGCAACAATCTTGCAAGAGATAAATTATAAATTTCTATAGATTGCAAATTTTGTAGACGAATCAATTCGGGAATCCATTCAATACTTCTTCGAGAACAATCAACTACAAGCCATTGTGCATAGGTTGACATCTTTGAAATCTCCAAAAAATATTGGACATTTGTTGAATTTGAAGTAGAGCCAACCCCATTCCACCCACGGAGTCACTGGAACGCTCGCAACCACGCTAGACCCAAGTGTCCCCAAGGTGCACTAAGCACGATTGGGCAACANAATATTGGACATTTGTTGAATTTGAAGTAGAGCCAACCCCATTCCACCCACGGAGTCACTGGAACGCTCGCAACCACGCTAGACCCAAGTGTCCCCAAGGTGCACTAAGCACGATTGGGCAAAATTTTCCGAAGGCTTGTATCTCAGACCTCGTGAGAGGTATCAAAAAATGGTTATGGAATACGAGATCATGTTGTCAAGGTCTACAACAACCTCTCCCAGTTCTGGGCGATACGACTTCATTTGCGTTCGGCAAGGCAATCTCAGTCGATGCCAAAACTTGCAATGAGGGTCAGTTGAAAGTAGCTTCGTAGTGTATATTGTAAACCACCCGTCCTGGCATCGAAGCATTTGATCCATCAGCTTTGGTTGGTCAGATAAATGCTAGTGACAACCCCATTCTACTCACAGAGTCACTAGAACGCTCGCGACCACACTAGACCCAAGTGTCCCCAAGGTGCACTAAGCACGATTGGGCAACAATTTTCCAAGGCTCATATTCTCAGACCTCATGAGAGGTATCGACAAATGGTCAGGGGATACGAGATCATGTTGTCGAGGTCTACAAAAACCTCTCTTTGTTTTGGGAGATTCGACTTTGTTTCCGTTTGGCAAGGCAATCTGAGTCGATGCCATAACTTGCAATGAGGGTCAGTTGAAAGTAGCTTCGTAGTGTATCTTTCAAATGGTCCATCCTGGAATCAAACCGTCTATTCCATTGGCTTCGGTTGGCTGGTTAAATGCTAGTGACAAACCCATTCTACCCACGGAGTCACTAGAACGCTCGCGACCACGCTTGAGCCAAGTGTCCCCAAGGTGCACTAAGCACGACTGGGTAGCAATTTTCCAAGGCTCGTATCTCAGACCTCATGATAGGTATCCACAAACTGTCAAGGGTATGAGTTTGTGTTTCTGAGGTGTACAACAACCTTTCCCAATTTGGGGTGTTTCAACTTCATTTCTGTTTGGCAAGGCAATCTCAGTCGATGCCATAACTTGCAATGAGGGTCAGTTGAAAGTAGCTTCGTAGTGTATCTTTCAAAAGGTCCACCCTGGCATCAAAGCGTTTTCTCCATTGGCTTTGGTTGGCTGGGTAAACACTAGTGACAACCCCATTCCACCAATGGAGTCATTGGAACGCTCACGACCATGCTTGAGCCAAGTGTCCCCAAGGTGCACTAAGCATGATTGGGCAGCAATTTTCTAAGGCTCGTATCTCAGACCTCATGAGATGTATCAAAAAATTGTTAGGGGCTATGGGATCATGTTGTCGAGGTCTACAAAAACCTCTCCCATTTTTGGGCAATTCGGCTTCGTTTGCGTTTTGCATTGCAATCTCAGTCGATGCCATAACTTGCAATGATGGCCAGTTGAAAGTAGCTTCGTAGTGTATATTTCAAACCGTCCATCTTGGCATTGAACCATCTATTCCATCAACTCTGTTTGGCCAGGTAAACACCAGTGACAAACCCATTCCACCCACAGAGTCACTGGAACGCTCGCGACCATGCTTGAGCCAAGTGTCTCCAAGGTGCACTAAGCTTGATTGGGAAGCAATCTTCCAAGGTTCGTGTCTCGAACCTTGNAGGTATCGACAAACCATTAGGGGCTACGAGATCATGTTTCCAAGGTCTACAACAACCTCTCCCGGTTTTCGGTAATTCGACTTTGTTTCCGTTTCACAAGGCAATCTTAGTCGATGCCAAAACTTGCAATGAGGGTCAGTTGAAAGTAGCTCTGTAGTGTATCTTTCAAATTGTTCATCCTGGCATCAAACTGTTTGTTCCATTGGCTCTGGTTGGCCGGGTAAACACTAGTGACAAATCCATTCCACCCACGGAGTCACTGGAATAGTCGCGATCACACTCGACCCAAGTGTCCCCATGGTATATGACTTAGGACAACAAGTTTTGAGCATGATGTTACAAAAAAATGTCGGTTGAATTTGACATATGTTTTATAACTTGATAAAGGGTATCTAAAACACTTATTAGGTTTGGAATTCTTTTGGAAAGTTTTGGAGGAAACAACCAAAAATAGTCGCTGTTGAACTTTTTGGAGAAAACAACCAAAAACAATCTAGAAGTTGATGTACTATTGAAGGAAGGATTTGGGTATTGTTACAAAATAAATAAGAATTTGAGTGATCTCGGTAATTTATTGCATCTATTATAACAAATTCAAACAAATTGACATATAACTTCAAGACATAACAATCATAATCATAGTCAAGATATAACTTCAGCATTCAATTACATATACATGAATAATAAATGTGTATATAAAAGATGACACAAATATAACATAAAAATGAAAATGTTCTATATATAGAAAGTATCAAA
>MU224107.1:4027808-4042816 GCA_018584345.1 Thuja plicata
TTGACCTTGATCTTTAGTTAGATATGTTTTAGATCCATTAGGATGCTTTAAAACATTTACATAAAGCTTGCTTGACCCTCAAGTTATTATTTAAAACAAATAAAAACTCTATAAATAGAATTACATTGCTTTATCCGCCGTGCAAAAATTAGATCCATAATTTGCGGGTTCTTTAACTGACTGTCGCTTCTGACGGTTGGTTTTCTTGGTCGTCGGTGATCCTTTCTTGAACTTGTTGTTGGGTATGCCTTTTCTGTTCTTGTCGGGTTAGTTCTCAAAACTGTGTCGCCGGTAATGCTTGTAGTCGCCGGTGATGCTTGTCGATTCTATACTTAGCATTTTTCTTGACCTTTGTGTTCTGTCGGGTATGCTCACTGTTCGCCAGTAATGCTTGTAAGCTGCCGGTGATGCTTGTAGTCTGGCGGTAATGCTTTAGTCTACTGGTGATCTCTGTCAATGTTTTTCACTAAGTGTACTAATGGAAAAATAATGTCATCACCCTCCGAGCTTCTTCCTACATTGCTGGCCCATCTTGGGGAAGGAACTCATGGAGGCTTTGGAGGCTGGAAGGTCTTCAGGTAGATTTCTAACTGAGATTAATAACACATTCATATCTCTTATTCCTAAGAAAGAAAATGCTTCATGTATGGATGAATTTAGGCCAATTGCTTTATGTAATACTATTTACAAAATTTTGTCTAAAGCTTTATCTTGTAGATTAAAACTGGTATTAAGAAAGATTATTGCGGAAGAGCAAACAGGTTTTGTTCCAGGAAGGTCAATACTAGATGGCATAATCATTGCCCAAGAAGCCATCCACTCTATCCAATGTAATAAACAACCCAGTATGATAGTAAAACTGGATATTAAGAAGGCGTATGATAAAGTTGATTGGAGGTTTTTAGCAAAATGTATGGGAAAATTTGGTTTTCCCAGAGCTTGGATAAACCTCATATATTACTGCATATCTACTCCGAAGTTCTCCATTTTGATCAATGGGTCTCCTGCGGGTTTTTTTGAAGGAACTAATGGCATAAGGCAAGGTGATCCCCTTTCTCCTTTCCTCTTTATCATCATGGCAGAAGCACTTGGGCACAGATTCATAAATCATCAAGATCAAGGTTTAATTCAAGGGGTGGAGATCACCTCTTTGGTCAAAGCTGTCACTCATCAACAATTTGATGATGATATTCTTTTGTTTGGCATAGGTAATACAACAGAGGCATCATACTTGAAAGATATATTGGATAAATATTCATTGGTGCCAGGGCAAGAGGCCAACAAAGATAAATAAAAAATATACTTTCTTAACACAAGGAAAAAAGTTCAGCAGGACATTCAAAAGGTTTTAAAGTTTAAAATTGGCTCCTTTCCTTGCCAATACCTTGGCATTCCAATAGATAGAACATTAAGGTCTAATGCTGCATGGAAACCCATTGAGGAAAGACTATATAGGAAGATGGATGCTTGGAAATCTAAATGGTTAACTTGGGTTGGAGAGCGGTTCTGGTAAAAGCTACTTTAGCTGCTATCTCTATATTTTTTTTTGTCTTGCCTCTCTCTACCTGTAGGGTGCTACATGAATATAGTTAAAAAACTGAGAAAATTCTTCTGGCAAGGTACAAACACTAAGAGAAAATTCACTCTTATTTCTTGGGAAAAGATATGCAAACCATTTGAGAAAGGAGGCAATGGGATCATGGATCAGCAGAGGCAGAATCAGGCTCTTGGAGCAAAGCTATTTTGGAAAATTTTAAAAAACAAAATCTTAAATGGGTCAGAATTCTTAGAGGAAAATAATTCCATCATTTAGATGATGCAAAGGTGATAAAAGCATCTAACCTTCCTAAAGGCTCCAGAATTTGGAATTTCATCTACAAATCAAGAGGAGTTATAGAAGAGAACATCTCTTGGAACATTAAAGATGGGTCTTCTGCCAGATTTTGGGAAGACTCTTGGGGTGGAGAGCCCTGCATTAACAAATTATTCGGCTAGAATAATATTAGCAGGATTTGCTTAGAAGAATGGGGCCCCCTGGTTAAAGACTACATAGAACCAGATTCTCAGAATTTTGTTGATGGCTCTTGGCAGTGGAAGAAATTTGAACTTCTTAATATTGACCCCTCAGAACTTAGTGCTTTGAAAATAATTATTAAAAATAGATCCTTTCTGATCAAAGCAGGGCAAGATGATTTAATTTGGAATGGCTCAAAAATAGGGGATTATAAGGTGAAGGATGGATATAAGATTCTCTCTGTCATTCCTTCTCAACAACAACCCCAAATTTATAAACAGTTATGTTGGAACAAAATTTGTCTTCCTAAAGCAGGAATATTTTCCTGGGCAGCAATTCAACGAAGGATACTAACGGCCAATTGGTTTAAAAAAAGGGGATTTTATGGCCCCTCTAGATGTGTGTTATGTCAAAGTGATGAAGAGGATACAAATCATCTACTATTATCATGCCCCTTTGCAATGAAATGCTGGAGATGGTTATGTGCTAAGCTGGGCTGGTCCTGTGCTCTCCCCAATGACATTCTATCTCTCTTTACTTCTTGGCTTCAGCTTTACAAGGACAGTTTATGTGGAAACTTATGGATTATATCTCCATCCATTCTAATTTGGGAGCTATGGAAAGAGAGGAACATAAGAATCTTTCAAGATATCTCTCTGGAATATGCCTCTATTTGAATCAGAATTGAGGCATCCATCATGGAAGTTATGAATGCTAGGATCCAATTACAAAGTGCTCAACATAAGTCATACACAAGTTGGGATGATCTTATGTTCAAGAATTGGTTTGGGTTAAAACTTCCTTTAACAACTGGTAAAGGTGTCAAAGCTACTGCAAGTCTTAGAGCTAATTGCAAATGGAGGACTCCTTCATTTGGAAGGAGTAAACTAAACTTTGAAGGTGCTTCAAAAGGCAACCCGAGCCCTTCTGGAGCTAGATGCATTATTCATTCTGATGAGGGAAAAGTAATTATCAAATTGGCAAGCCCACTAGAATGCAACACAAGCAACATGGCAGAATTTAAAGCATTACTTCTTGGTCTGTCACTGGCATTCGAATCAGGGATAAAAAAAGTGGAAATCGAAGGAGATTCACTTATTACTATCAATGCAGTTAGAGCTGGAATGACCCATAATTGGAAACTTCAAGAAACTTTGGAGGTTATTTTAAACATAATAAAGAAATTTGAATCCTCAACGGTCAATCATATTTATCGGGAACGGAACGCTCTGGCTGATGAGTTGGCCAATATTGCAGCTTCGGGGGAATACATTAAATGCATTTGCTAATTCATCATGGCACTCGGCTAGGCATTCATTAGAGCTTTGGGTTACCGTTTAGGTGCATTGCAGAGGTTAGATTGTCTTTTCATCTTTAATTCACAATATAGCTGTGGCCATGGCCAAGATGTTCGTTGGAGTTGAAAAGATAGCTCCTGACATTTCCATCTGGCTGATTGTGATCCGGCTTAATGGCGCAAGTTTGCTTAATATCCCAATCTTTTGCGTGGATCAAATATGTTCATAAATGCACATCTTGTCATTCTGGTGGGCACTGTATTGAGGAACCTTCTCACGCAACCCTTAGCGGAAGACCGGGCTAGTTGAAGTTGGAGCATTAGTTATTGACATTTATCAGACTCATACGGCTACGAGTCATTCATTGCTGGGGGCAGCTCATGGGTACAATGCTAGTGAGCGGTCGACTCTACAATAAGTTTTCTTATTTATGCTACCCAGCGAGTTTATTCTATTATAATAAGCTAGGGAATTTCTTTGTCTGGATAGTTGGTAGCATTTTAGCTTTCTCCTCCATCCTTTTGTAGCATCGCAAGCTACACCAATATGGATACTCCTATCAAATTCGGTGCAGATGTAGACCAGGTCACTTTTGATACTCCTGTCTCTTTCAACCATCTTTTGGATGTGTGTATCTACCACCATCCCCTGGATTTTCACACAGTGAGGAGAGTTTTGGGCTTCAATTTCTTAAACACAAATCACAGATTCAGGGTCCTTTTTGACATTTGTGCAGGCTTCCTTGCAAGCATTTTAGTGGTTGGGGCCTCTAAAAATTTAGTAGAGGACATGTGTGATAGGTTGTTTTATGGTAAATTCATTGCAGATCTCCACAATGTTGTTCTGAATATCGATGTGGACTTGACCACTCCTTTTCCTTGGGATTGAGCTACATCCATGACGATAGGGCAACCTTTCCCTGGGTTTGTAATAGGTGCGTGAAGAAATTTCTATGCTGGCCCTCCTCACTGTCTTTTCATTCTTTGGGGGTGGGGGTGGGAGGATCACCATGTGCGCCTTATGATGATGCGCAGAGGACTAAATTTTCTTTCTAAGTTCCTAGGCATAGAGGATGGGCTTTTTGCCCCGTTTGGAGATGATCTAGATGAAAGTCTTCCTTGGGTACATCAATTTAAGTATGATGAGAAACTAGATGGGTTGGGTAGCCCAATATCTTCTGATACAGATAATGGAGGTGAAGAGATGGAGGAAGACTTAGATGAAGAAGATGATCCCAAAATTGAGATAGGGGATGATATTGAAGATGATATGGGGGTGGACACGACTGCTGTGGTAGACTCAGAGCTTGAGGAGGTCTCTCTGGAGGATGATTCTGCGGATGGCAACAGGGACTCTCTTCCGGCTTCTAGCTCCAAATTGAACTCTGCTCCCACTACTGAAAATGATACCACTTCTCCCTCTGTTTGAATTTTCAGAGGTAAGTTAATTTTGGGTTAGATAATATCCAAAATTTTTTTGTTGTTTATTATCATCTTTCGCTACGCTTAAAATTAACTTTGGATGAGCCTTGGTGCTCTGGTTCTGGGGTTCACAATCTTCTACGTGGGATTGGGTTATGAACTAGGAACAATTTTCTGTTATGTTTCATGTTTTCCTGTTTATATGCTTTTATAATTTTAATACAAAATCTTGGCTATGACCCCTTATTGATAAAAAAAAAATGATAATTGTTGATAGGTTTATGTTTCTATTAAAGAAAATTGTTCAATTATATTAGAGAATACAAATAATAAATTTTTTTTCTAATTTTTTTATCAAAATAATAAAAATTCATATGATATAATCATTAAACAAAAAACTTGAGTGATTGTAATAACAACTAACATAACCACATGTTAATATTAATTTTTAAAATATAATAAAATTAACTAATAAAAAGTTTAATTTACATACATCACTCCAATTAAATTTAAAAATAACAATTCTTTTAGATATCCTTATTCTCATTTGCAACAACAAAATATTAACCTAAATCTAACGGACATAGCTAAGCTCCAAGCTCCAGACAAAAAATGTACTGTTGACCAAATTTGAAAAATCCAAAAACACCACAGGTTTTCGCAAAAAAATTAGCATCTGTTCTTCATGATCTACATATTTTGTGGTCGAAAACCACAAAAAAATTGTCAAAAACTTACTGTATTATGACAAATTTTTTTTAGAAAAAAGTTCCACAATTTTTTTTTTTTTTTTTTTGTCTTTAAGACATTCTGTCTTAGCCATCGCCAATCTAACTTACATAAACATTATAATCATCATCATCACTACCATCATATTTTTCATCGTCATCTGCATACTCAGCCAACTCATCATACTCAACATCAGGCTCTTCATTATCTACATTTGAAAACTCCTCGGGCAAATCATGATCAAAATCTGCAGCGTCAACGCATAGCTGAGCAATTACGGTTTGCAATAATCGGAGGGCTTCCTTTTCATTGCCTGCCTCCACTCCCATTATAAACGCTCTCTCTATAACATCAGCTGATGGGCACCAGGACTCATATTTTGAGAGCCACCCCTCATTAACTACGCACATGTATAGCATATTCTCAGAAGCTCCAGGCCCCAGCCCAATCACCCCCTTAACCATAATTCTGGTCCTGATACAAATATTGCTCCCTATCGAAGGATAGGTACGCCAAGGATATGAATCACCGTTATTCCCGCGAACCAGAGCGCAAAAGATCAATGTACTCAGAGAACGTTGGGTTTCGTGAAACGAATCCATCATATCCTTTACTCTTTTCTCAACCGATGTCCATTTTACATATATACCTCCATGTTCATCTTCATACCCTAGAGGCAACGTGTCACCAATTTTACATAAACCTGACATGAGCGATCTCCATTTACCTTCACCATATGTGTCGCCATCTGCCGCCATTGTCCCCACGAGAATTGTAAGCTCGGACGGCAATTTCTGAAAACACAGTGCTCTGTAAATTATATATGTATACTCGAAAACACAACATTTAGAAATACTTTACTCAGATGCAACTGTTCCAAATATTTAAAATATTCACAATAAAGTGACTAAATTAAAAAGGAAACAAAGAACAGTTAATACCTGCAACCTCTGAACATAACTAATTATAGGATCGACTGCAATGATCATCTCCTTCAGTCCTTTCAATTCTTCAATGCCTGATATACTCTGCAGCTTCGGACATTCAGTAACGATAATGCTCTCTAGGCGAATTAAATATTGAATGCCTTGTATATTCTGCAGCTTTCTACAATCCCCAATGAAAACACTCTTCAACTCCTTTAATTCTTTTAAACAAATTACCCCCTCCAGCTGTGGACATTTCTGAATCCAGATTCTCTTCAATCCCTTCAATTGTTCAATACCTTTTACACTTTTCAGCTCTGGACAATAAGCAATCCAGATTCTCTTCAATCCCTTCAATCTTTCAATACCTGATATATCCTTCAGCTTCCTACATCGGCTAATGTAGATCCTCTTGAGACAACTGGCCCGCCCAAAATCTGGTAACTCTCTAATAGTTGAGCAATTTCTTGTGGAACATTTCAAGTTTTGGCATAGAATTGCCCAACACTTTTCTCAAGTTTATACAAGTCAACAGCACCAGACATTCCAGCGTGTTTACCCCTGTTAAATCTACTTCAATTACATCTTTCATACAACAAATCTTGAGAGATTTAAGGGTGGGACACACCTGTCCGTGAATTGATACCTTCCCTGTTTCACGTACATCACACAGAGTTATGGCTTCAAGGCTTTTCATACAAAACCAATCATTGGTTGTCTCCTTCCTTTTGCTAAAAGCAATTTCCCCTTCTACCATAAGATGTTTCAACTCTAAATTTTGCAGATGGGTGAGTTCTTTTACATATTTTAGAAACCAATTCCATTCAATATTCAATTCTGAGCAACCTCCCAAGTGTAGACTTTCCAAATATGTGAACGTTTCAAACGAACTCACCAGTTTGGTTAAATCCATATAATTATTGACTCCGAAGGAGAAATGGAGCTCTTTCAACTTGAGAGGAACCTGGAATTTACAATTAGTTTGTTTCAAACAGCTGTTTTTTTCAATGATAAAAATCTTACGGGAACGAAGTAATTGTTGATCATGTTAACAAAATTAATTTTTGATCAAGAAAAGGCATTTACGTGGTCGTCCTTTTGCAACAATCTTGCAGGTGATAAATTATGAAGTTCTATAGATTGCAAATTTTGTAGACGAATCGATTCGGGAATCCATTCAATACTTCTTCGAGAACAATCAACTACAAGCCATTGTGCATAAGTTGACGTCTTTGAAATCTCCAGAAAATATTGGGCATTTGTTGAACTTGAAGTAGAGCCCAGACAAATTTTCATCATCCCAAAGATTGTTTCAATGTTAAATTTGTAATAATATCTTTTCAACATCTGAAAAATCGAGTTTAACCCAGAATTGTAACAATATCTCCTGAACTTCTGAAAAATTGAGTCTCTTTTAATGCTGAAGGATGAGCCGTAACATCTGAAACTTTTTCCTTCAGACGCAGTGAGGGTGTCTTGGAATCTCTTGATTCCGCTCAATTCAATCTGAATTCAAATTCCTTTTTAGTTAGAAAATGTTCATTCTAAGTAACACGTAAATGTTCTAACAGTTTAAAGAAATTGATAAATAGGAGATAATTTTTTAGAGCGAGTTAAATTGTGATATTGCTATCAAGATTCAATTAGGTGGAAAGAGTGCTAAGTGGTCTATTCATTCTCAACAGAGATAGGTTAGTGTGAACCGCTTCTCATAAAACATGGCTCAATAAATACGACTCCAAAAAAAACTACATAGTTGAATCCTAATAGCAATATCACTGCTTAAAGAAAATAAACCATTTTCAACAAAGAGCATTTAAGGCCGAAGAAAACATACATGATCTTCAGGATGCCACAATCGACAAGGATGGCTAGTTTCATTATATGCCATTGCTCTCCCCAAGTCGCGTAGATGGTCATGCATTCTCAAAATAAATCTTGGCTCTTGATGGCACCCTATCCTTGTTACATCAAAACAAGTTTCCACTTCAATGAGGCATTTGTCCTTGAGGGTCTGACATGCATGTTCTGCTCTCCACCCTGAAGCCTTCCATATACTCATCGCCCTGCTCACTGGTTCCCCTATGAAAAAGCATGCTATATCCTTAAATACTTCTTTTTCGTCCTCCTCCAGAGAATCATAGCTTATTTTAAGAGTGCCTTTTATGTCTTTGTCTAGTCTTGCCTTAACAATATCTAACTGTAACTCCCAATAAGCTTTCTCACTGCCAAAAACATGCCCACCCATCACTTGAAGAGCAAGAGGTAAACCTCCACACTCTTCAACAAAGTTTTCTACCAAATTCTCAAATCCAGTTTTACAAGGCTTTGCATGAAACGCATGAAAGCAGAAGAGCTCTCTACTATGCTCTCGATTCATTTCTTTCATCTTATAACGGACTCTCACTCCAGCCTTTATAAGAAGCCTCTCGTCACGGGTTGTGACAATCACTAAACTGTTGGGATTGAGGACATCTGTGGTTACTAGGGCTTCTAACTGCTTCAGATGATCAACATCATCTATTACTATAAGGAAACTTTTTTCATGACTCTTTTGAAGGTAATCTTTAATAACAACGATTCCTTCTTCTCTACTACTAAATTTATGCTGATTTTTTTCTCCTTTCAGATCATTGAGAAGATTACTTTGTAGAGAAGTGAGCACACCTTTGACATCATTTTCTCGTACATCAAACAGAATAGTTGATCCACTAAATTCTGAATGTTTACGATTGAAGAAATATTTGGCGAGAGTGGTCTTGCCAGACCCGCCCATTCCAAAGATGCCAATTATTTTATCTCTCATCTCCCCATTTTTCTGACTATGGCTGTGGAAATCTTTTGCAACCTCATCTAGTCCCACCTCATGTTTTGCAACTTGGAAAGGAATTTTCCTCTTTTGCTTCTCCTTAACTACGGCCAACATGATGTCATTACACAACTTATTCAGATCACTGAAAATAGGAAAAGCCAAAAAGATTGTAAGTAATTTAGTTTTTTTTAATATATAAAATTAAAAGCTTTTATTGAAAAAACAAGCCTAGACGCTAGAGTACAAAATAGCATAAGAAAAGCAATGCACAACAAGAACACATATAAAAAAGACTTGTACAATAAAAGGAAGAGATCAAGTGGTATATTTGCCATAACATAATCAAATGTAATCTCCAAAGTGGAATGCCTTTAGGAAATTGTAAATATTTCTAATTAATCCTCAGAAGTGGAGGAAACTTCCAACCATAAATCCAAATGCGAGGGTCAAACTCAGGAATTAGAAAAGGATGGGAAGTGAGGAAAAAGAGGAGGCATAGCAAATCAAACAAGTACCGCGTACAACGCTTGAGTTTAAATCATCAAAATAGGAACTATGCAATACTTTGCAATGGTCAAATTTCGCAAACTTAAGAGAATAGTATTGAGACTTTTGGATCTAAAAAAATGAATTCAAGATTTCAGTAGAGAAACAAATATCCGCACCAACTTAGCCAACATAGATCATTAAAAATCAGAAATTTGTAATCCCTCAGCCCCCTCCTCTTTAATTATGTATGGATTTTTATTAAAACGAAATCCTAAACATTTCTAGAGAAATTCCCTCTTTCTAAAATTGATTTTATAATAACATTTTTTTGCAGCACTGGACTAAATCTGTCTTCTGATTTATATTATAAAATCGCAAATATTTAACATATATATATATTATAAAATAACATATATTTATATTATTAAATAAAATATTATATTGTCTATAACAAATTTTGACAGTTTATTAATAAATTATAGTGTCATATTATGGTTTTATAAAAAATTAGCTTGTTAATCCATACGGTCCAATAAATTTTCAGCTTATCATATAAGGCTTAAAAGATGAAAAACACCCAATACAACCATCAAATTCCAAGCCTGGTTGTGGGTGAAACGGGCCAGCCTTATCCAGCACACTCTAAGCGTTGACTGCTTAGAGTGTTTTTTTAAAATTTTATGTGTTTGGAATTAAACCGGCTTAAACATATGTCTATTGAGCGTATGCATTTCTTTAGATTGTTATGCATCTTTGGAAAGGCATTAGCATCGTTCATTTGCATTATAATTCAGTGTATACATTTGAAATTTATTTGCAAGTCAACGCTTATAATGTGCTGGTTAAGCCAGCAAGATGAAACCAGGAAAAAGAAAGAAAAAAAAGAAAAAGGAGGAGGAGGAAGAAAAAACAAACAACAACAACATCTCTAGAGAAAATCTATCTTGTTCCATTTTTAGTTTTTCTTACCCAACACTTTATCTAGGGCGAAGTATAAAAACTAGAATAATAAATACAAAACGGTTTTTTGATTAAATAAACTACTTTCTAGATATGAAAAGTTAAAAAAATATATGGATAGAAAGCCCTTGGCAATATCTTACTCATTCTGTCCGTTGAGTTGGAAACCCATGATCCCTGAAACATTCCGCAGGCAATCTTTCCACTCTTGAATGTCATGATCAGGATATCTGCCCTTTCCTTCGTGTTTGGAAAATGCATCTGCAACTCCATTTTTTATGTACCGGAAGTCTGAGGGGTCAACACGGTAAAACAAGGGAATAATTGTAGCCCTGGTTTGAAACATCAAGGCTAGCTCAGCTAAGCACCAAGCAGACTCTGCATATCTTCGGGATAGGATGGCAAGGTGTAGTGTGGCAGAGAAAATGGCATTCTATATAGCAGAAGGGAAATAATCTCCGAGTTCAGTCTCTTCAAAATCTAGATATGAAGGGATCCCATGTTGCTGTAGAAAATCATAGAGCGGCTTAGCCAGATTTGCTTTGGTGTCTGGGCCTCTATGGTTGATGAACACATCATACTCTTTTGCAGTCAAAGAGGATTTGATCTTTCTGTTGGGAGGTTCAAGTACCAAAAATGGATCGCCTTCCTCTTCTCCCCGACCAGATGTCGAAGCGGAAGCCATTAACAGAAAATTGATTCTCAGATTAAAAAGCAAGCAAATCAATCAAGAATGGAAAATATAAGCGGAAGGAGTGAGAATAAGCGGATATTGGTGAGAACAAGGAATTCAGTGCATTAACTGGTAACAAAATACAGAGATATAAATAGGCGATAAACCATAGACCACGTCGACAAAGAAGAAATTGGTCTGTTGTTTCGGCGTTCTTCCACGTTAATGCTTCCAAATCATTGGGATGTAATACCCAAGAAAAGGGCGAAATCAGTCGCTGTGGTGTTGCAGAAATATGAGGGAGTCAGTAGGCGAGAAACCAATGACAAAATGGGTAGGTTGTATCCCTCCAAAGAACACGCCAACGATAAACCAATAATCGAGTCGACCAGAGACAAAAATTGTTTCCCTCGCTTCCACGTTATTGCTTGCATTTTGAAATCAAACGGCCAGTCAACGATGTCTTTGTCTCAAAGAATATGCATCCCGAAATATAGTGACCAGGCCTGGAATTTGGTGGCCGTTTTTAGACTTTTGGAGCCTATGTTTGAATTTGTCTCAAAGAATATGCATCCCGAAATAGAGTGATTTCAATTTCATGGCCGTTTTTCCACTTTCTAGACCCTATATGACAGTCAAATATTTTATTAGATCGTTAATATGACATTTTAATTTATTTATAAACCATCAAACTTCTTATAAGCAATATAGTATTTTATTTATTATATAAATATATGTTATTTTATAATTTGAATGATAAAATATAAATTTATTTACAATAGTTTAAAACGATAAAATATGAATGTTTCTAAATTTTAAGATATATAAATATAAATGTAGAATCATATTAAGAATTGCTAGGTTATCATTTATATTAGTTGGGGTCTCATGGAGGGGGGCTTCCTCAAAAATAGAGTTGTGGCCGCCAAGATCTTTTAGGAATGTTTAAAGGTGAGCAGGTCCCATCAATTTTATAAAATGTTTCATAAATTTAAGGAAGTTGGGGAGATTTTAAATTTAAAATATTTAAAAAAAAAAAGTAAAAACTTTGTTTTCCTTCTAAATTTTATTTTTTGGGTGGGAAACAAATGAGCAGATTGTTGGCATGTGGAAGGATTTTTTGCTAAGCTGGTGGGGCTATTTCCAGCCCCACCCTACTTTTACCCACTCAAATTTAGAGGCCTAAAAAGTAGGGGCTCCTATTTTGGAGGAAAAAATTCCAAATAATCCTTTAACCCCCCAAAAAAATTCTGATGGGACCTCCTTTTCCTAACAAATAGAGCCCAATATCCAAATAGAAACCTGAAATTTACCAATTAATATACAAATAGAGCCATCATATAGTAACTAATAATATATAATAAATCATGTAGAAGTTTTTATTTACAAGATTAAAAAAAAAAAAATTTACAAATAATTATAAATTAATAAATATGCAAAAATCACAAATAAACTAAGCAAGTTTCTAAAATTTGTATATTCTATTTTTTTAAAAGAAATAAACTAGCTTATATATACTTATATATATAATACGCCGAGAGTAATCCTTCTCGAGTGCGCCTATTTTTCATGTGGATTAGGGATGATTGAAATAGGCGCCTCGAGAAGGATTACTCTCGGCGTATTTTATATATATAAGTATATATAAGCTAGTAGCAGTCGCGACACAACATGGAATGCATTTTATGATTAATGCTTATAGTAAGAGTTAGGGTTAGGGTAATTTTTACAGTTAGGGTTAGAATTAGGGTGATTTTTATGGTTAGGGTTAGGGTTAGAGTTAGGATTAGGGTTAGTGTTAAGGTTTGGGTTAGGTTTAGAGTTAGGGTTAGGGTTAGGGTTAGGGTGATTTTTATAGTTAGGATGTACGGTTATGGGTTAAGATTAGGGTTAGGTTTAGATTTAGAGTTAGGGTTACTGTTAGGGTTAGAGATAAGGTTACGATTAGGGTTAGGGTTAGGATGATTTTTACGGTTAGGGTTACGGTTAAAGTTATAGTTAGGATGATTTTTTATGGTTAGGATGCACGACATGGGTTTGGGTTAGAGTTAGAGTTAGGATTAGGGTTAGAGTTAGAGTTAGAATTAGGGTTAAGTTAGGGTTAGGGTTAGAGTTATGGTTAGGTTGTACGATTATGGGTTAGGGTTAGGGTTAGAGTTAGGATTAGGGTTAGATTTAGGTTTAGGATTATAGTTAGGGTTAAGGTTAAGATAGGGTTACAATTAGGGATAGGGTGATTTTTAGGATTAGGATTAGGGTTAGAGTTATAGTTAGAGTTAGGGTTAGGCTTAGAGTTAGGGTTAGGTTTAGGGTTAGGGTTAGGGTTAGGGTTAGGGTGATTTTTTTAATGTTGGAATATACAGTTAGGGTTAGGGTTATGGTGATTTTTATAGTTAGGGTTAGGGTTAGAGTTAGGGTTAGGCTTAGAGTTAGGGCTAGGGTTAGGTTTAGGGTGATTTTTAGGGTTAAGATTAGGGTTAGAGTTATTGTTAGGGTGATTTTTATGGTTAGGTTGTATGGTTATGGGTTTGGGTTAGGGTTAGGGTTAGAGTTAGGTTTAGGATTATAGTTAGGGTTAGGGTTAAGATAGGGTTACAATTAGGGTTATGGTGATTTTTAAGATTAGGATTAGGGTTAGAGTTATAGTTAAGGTTAGGGTTAGGGTTAGGGTTAGGCTTAGAGTTAGGGTTAGGGTTAGAGTTAGGGTTAGGGTTAGGGTGATTTTTTATGTTGGAATATACAGTTAGGGTTAGGGTTAGGGTGCTTTTTATAGTTAGGGTTAGGGTTAGGGTTAGGTTTAGGGTTAGGGTTCGGATTAGGTTTAGGGTTAGGGTGATTTCTAGGGTTAGGATTAGAGTTAGAGTTATTGTTAGGGTGATTTTTATGGTTAGGACACGATTATGGGTTTGGGTTAAGGTTAGAGTTAGGGTTAGGGTTAGAGTTAGGGTTAGTGTTAGGGTTAGGGTGATTTTTACGGTTAGGATGTATGGTTATGGGTTAGGGTTAGAGTTAGGGTTAGGGTTAGAGTTAGGGTTAGTGTTATGGTTAGAGACAGGGTTATGATTAGGGTTAGGGTGATTTTTACAGTAGGGTTAGGGTTAGAGTTATAGTTATGATGATTTTTTATGGTAAGGATGCATGGTATGGGTTTGGGTTAGGGTTAGAGTTAGGATTAGGGTTAGAATTAGAGTTAGAGTTAGGGTTAGGATGTACAATTTAGGAATATGGTGTAGGGTGAGGGGTAGGATTAGTATCATCTTAATGGTTGGAGCAAGGGATAGGGTTAGGGTTATAGTTAGGGCTACGGTGATATTTATGGTACGATTATGGGTTTGGGTTAGGATTAGAGTTAGGGTTAGGGTTAGGATTAGGGTTAGGGTTAGAGATAGGGTTAGGGTTAGGGTGATTTTTATGATTAGGGTTAGGGATAGGGTAATTTTTATAGTTAATATTAGGGTAAGGATTAGGGTTAGAGTTAGAGTTAAAGTTAGTGTTAGAGTTAGGTTTAGGGTTAGAGATTGGGTTATGGTTAGGGTTAGGGTTAGGGTGATTTTTAAGATTAGGGTTAGAGTTATGGTTAGGGTGATTTTTACGGTTAGGATATATAATTATGGGTTTGGGTTAAGGTTAGAGTTAGGGTTAGGGTTGGAGATAGGATTAGAGTAAGGGTTAGGGTTAGGATTAGG
>MU224107.1:4045364-4059547 GCA_018584345.1 Thuja plicata
TAAATATTTAAATTGTATACAAAAACAAAGTAATTAAATAAATAAATATGAAAGGCTCTTCAAATTCCTCTTTGCATGCTTGTCTCTCCAAATTCCTCTCTAAATCCGAAAAAGCATGCAAGTTTTTATTAAAAATTAATTTTCTTTAAATGTCATTTGACACTCCTTTATTTTCGGCCTTTTATGGTCTTATATTTCTATTTTTATTTGGATTTTTCTAATGTCATTTGGAATTTTTGAAGTTTATAAAATCAAAATAATTAAATAAATAAATATGAAAGGCTCTTCAAATTCATCTTTGCATGCTTGTCTCTCCAAATTCCTCTCCAAATCTGAAAAAGCATGCACATTTTAAAAAAAATATTAATTTTCTTCAAATGTCATTTTGCACTCCATTATTTTTGGCCTTTTATGGCCTTATATTTTGATTTTTAGATTTTTCTAATGACATTTGGTATTTTTGAAATTTTTTTTACAAATTAAAATATTAAAAAATAATATTTAAATGAAAATGGTAATATTTAAATAATAAATGTAATATATTAAAATTTTTGAAAATATGGTAGCATATAAAACCATTATAAATTAAAATTAATCATTATAAAGTAAATCTAAAATTAATATATAAAATATATCTAAAACATTAAAAAATAAATAAAAACATTATAGACTAAATCTGAATCTAAATGACAATATTGGTCTCCATATTTTAAAATATTAAAAAGTAAATGTAAATATTAAACCTAAATCTAAATATTAAATCTAAATCTAAATATTTAAAGTAAATCTAAATATTAAACTATATACAAAAGCAAAGTAATTAAAGAAATATAGACTAAATCTAAATATAAATCTAAATGGCAATATTATAAATATTAAACCTAAATCTAAATATTTAAACTATATACAAAAATAAAGTAATTAAAGAAATAAATATTTGACCTTTAAATCTCCTCCAAAACTATCTCTTCAATTCTCCTCCAAAGCTCTCACTACTCTGCAAAACAACAAATTAAATGAGGGAAGAACTCTTTTATAATTTGAGAGCATCTCCTCATCTTCCCCAAAGGATGCCTCTTTGCATGCCTTGTCTCTTCAAATTCCTCTTTACATGCTTGTCTCTTCAAATTCCTCTTTGCATGCTTGTCTCTCCAAATCTGAAAAAGCATGTAATTTTTTTTAAAAAAATTAATTTTCTGCAAATGCCATTTGGCATTTTTGAAGTTTTTTTTCTCTTTGCATGCCTTGTCTCTTCAAATTTTTTTTTTTTTTTTTTTGCGATTTCTTTTTGTTTTTTAATGCCATTTGGCATTATGTGCATTTTTTTGGGTTTTTTATTTTATTTTCGGATTGTAACTGTAGGAATTTGAAGCACTTCTTTTTTATGTACATGCAATATTCTTTAGAATATGCCCGTGTTGGAACTCAGCTTGTGCTCCCATTGTAAGAACGCCTCTCGGCATAATTAATTTGAAACCTTAGATAAACCTGGAACTTACCAGTTAATGCACTGAATTCCTTGTGCATTAACTGGTAACATATTTGAAGCAACAATGTAGCTCTTTCAACCTTAGAGAAACCTGGAATTTACAATCATTTGTTTCAAACTTATGTTTTTTCATTGATAAAAATCTTACGAGAACAAACTGATTTTTATGCTAGCAAAATTAAATTTGTGATCAAGAAAAAGCATTTACTTGGTCATCCCTTTGCAATAATCTCGCAAGTGATGAATTACAAAGACTTAAAAGACTGCAAATTTTGTAGAGGAATCCATTCGAGAATCCATTTTATACTTCTTTCAAAATTATTAAGGATAAGCGTCTATGTATAAGTTGATGTCTTTGAAATGTGTAGAAAATATCCCACATAAAATTTAGTTTTAATACTACCGGCAAAACTGTTACATCTGAAACTCTTGCCTTCGGACCCAGTGAGGGTCTCTTGGAATCCCTTGATTTTGCTCAATTCAATCTGAATTGAAAGCCCTTTGTAGTTGGAAAATGTTGATTCTAAGTTATGCGTAAATGTTCTAACAACTTAAAGAAAACAAACCATTTCTAATTAGGATCATGAATTTAAGGTTGTAAAGAAAACATGCAAGATCTTCAGACACGACAACAGAAAAGAATGGCTCATTTAATTATCTACCATTGGTCTGCCCAAGTGGCAAAGTGTTGAAATATTTACTAATTCTTCTCATTTGCCTTGTTTTATGTTTTTTAGTTTTAGTATTTCTTTTTTAATATTTAGTTTTTTTTTTCTTTAAAACTAATAATGTAAGATTTGCATGATAAAACTAGACATGTATTCAATATTTCTATATAATGAGACAATTTGAATGATTCATCATCAATTAGTTTGATCCTTAATCATTTGATCAAAAAGCTCTTGTAATCTCTTGAATCAATAGATTTTTATTTTTATTTTAAAGCTTATATTCTTTCATTTCGTAATAGAGCATAGAAGAAAATCTCTCCAATTTGTAGAAGGGAAGATATTTTTAAATCTAACCCGCTGTCAATGCAGATGTCATATCAAAAAAGGTGAAGCCAACTCTCAAATGAGGAGATTGAAATCCCAAAAGGAATAGGTCAAATAATTTGTTTAAAGCCATTGTGAAAGGAAGCACAATGGAGATTGTGTGGGTGATATAGTGAAATTGCCCCTGAAAATAAGAAAAGAGGAAGATCTGGTGTAATTTTCCAAGTTTAAAACCACCACTAGAAAGGTTAAGCCCTTCATTTATAAGGTCGTAGAAGGAGAAAAGGAAAAGGCATTACAAATTTAAAAAAGTTGATTTATATGAAGAAGATCATGAATCTTATAACGTCCACAAAATTTAGTCAAAGCCACCAACATGAAGTTGTGTGAGGAAGTTATATCTCAACCATATAAAAAATCATAGTATTTTGTTGAAATAATTAAAGCGCTCTATATAGAACAAGAAAAAGCATGGACACCTGCATGAGTAATAACTAGGTAAAATGCACTTAGAAAGAAGATCACCACAACATGGTAAGAGAGAAGCTTATGAAGAAGAAAAGAAATAAAGCTTGCACAAGTCCACATAAGAAATAAAGTTAACTCCAACTATTATTGAAGAAAATATGATGAGAAATAAAGTTAACTCCAACTATTATTGAAGAAAATATGATGATATGATATTTATGTTTTTGTGTTAAAGTCATTAGTAGTTGAAATTAAGGAGATCGTTAGAATAATTTGTAATTTCTTCCACAAGTCCCACAAGTCCCACCTCATATTTTGCAACTTGAAAGGGAATTTTCATCTTTTGCTTCTCATTAACTGTGGCGGAAATGATGTCTTTACACAGCTTCTTCAGATCACTGAAAATATATAAAAAGCCAAAAAGGGTGCAAGTATCTGAGTTTTTTTAATGTATAAAACTAAAAGCTTTTATTGGAAAAAACAAAGCGTAGAGGCTGGAGTACAATACAGCATAAGAAAAGCAATGCAGAGCTAGAAGAACACATAAAAAAGACTTGTACAATTAAAAAGGAAGAGAACAAGTGGTATATTTGCCATAACAGAATCAAATGTAATTTCTAAAGTGGACTGCCTTCAGGAAACTGTAGATATTTTTAACTAACCTCAGAACTAGTGGAAAATTTCAACCAAAAATGGCACAAAATTAGCAGGTTGTCTCCGTCTACAGAACATGACAACAATAAACCAATGACCGAGTCGATGAAGAGAGGCTATGTTTGAATTTGTCTCAAATAACATGCATGACTAAATATAGCGACTTTGGTATATTGGAATAGTGAAGAATAAGTTTCCTTAGCGTTACTCACATGAAATGATTTTTTATAAAGTATTAATTAATCAGATATTATATTTAATCAAATTTCTTTACATTTTTCTAATCAAATTTCTTTACATTTTTCTAATCTGCAACGTACTGATTTTACATATATAATTCTTTAAGGATAGACAAGAATCTAATAAGATTTGGTATGTCTCAGTATGTTGTACATTAGAAGAACTTAATTTAAATTAGTTTAAGAGAACTAATATGACAATATTTTTTTAGTAAAAATTATTATTATATAAAAAAAGATTGTGTTTAGTCTATTAGATGACAAAATCAAGATTTGAGTAAGCATTAAAACTCCTTTCTAAATAAGAATAGAGAAATACATTTAAAATCTCACTAGTCTAATTAGATCTTCATTTACAAGCAATACGATCACTTTAAAATCTTCAAATAACCAAATTTACTTTAACAATTTTTAAAATTAATCAAAAAAATCTTATATGCTCTTTTGAAAGAGCTCTTCAAAGAGTTAGAAAAGATTTTAACGTTACTATATAATAGCTATCTAATAAAACATAGCAATGAAATAACAAATCTAACTATAAACATAAGTATATTATCCCTTGAAGTTTGTAACCATTTATTAAGATATCCAAATCATGGATAAGATTCCCACTAGACAATAAGGTAAGTGTGAGACTTTGATGGGCTAAACAATACCTACTAAGTAGTTGGTAAAATGTGAAAAAATAACCTCAAACAATGAATAGGAACTATTAGTTCCCAAATCAATAGATCCACTAAACCCTAAAGAATATGTCAATTTCTTATATTCAATCTTAGAACCAGATTTGACCACCAAATGAGATTAACTCGAATAGTTAAATTCCCCTACGTTTTAGGCTTTCCTATGCCTTGGCGGGTGGCCCATACTCATCATCATTCATTCATCTTTCAATATTGACTAGTGATATTTTAGCAGATAAAAACATCGAACAATTTCAGAAGTTTTCTTGATGAACATCTTTATTCAACATCTCATTATTTTCAATTATATACTGACATGAGGTGCAATGAAAAACTAAAAATAAAAATTAACACCTGGGTAATCCCACAAAGTTGTGTCCTGTATGCACCCTAAAATGGTCGCCTAGACTATGGGCCCCCATTCTTAAATTTATCAAATGACGGAATCAATTTATCAATTTCCTCAATCAATGCCTTGCAATATTTTCAATTCAAATCAATTTCCTTGATCAAATCGTAACTAATTCAATTATTTTAATATTTATTAAGGTTTGATCATTTTATCCATTATCTTATTTAATTAAAATAAAACATTCATTTTAATTAAATAAAATAATCTTATTAAATTAAAAGAAAACATCCCTTTTAATTAAAATAAAATCCCTCTTTTAATTAAATAAATAAAATCTTCACCTAAATCTCTGTTTGTGATGAAAAAATAAAATAAAAATAAATAAAAATTATTTTTTTTCTCTACACTTTGGATGCACATATTTCTAAGTGGTGGGCTTTTTCCTCTTACTTTCCTTTAAAGGGATTTATCCCACATTGCTCTTGATGATGCATTCCTCTCCACACTTTCCTTTATAAGGAGCCCTCTCCTTCTCATTTAGGATCCAGATTTTATCTTATTGTTATGTTGTAAGTTTGGAGAGCGACTTTGGAGGAGAGTTTGAGCACTTGAGATTTAACATTTCAACTTCTTTTTTCTTGTCTTCTTATCTCATGCATCTATGGCAATCCATTTAGATTACTCTTGCACTTGCATGTTAGATTAGATTCATATTTCATTTCATAGAAAAATCTTGCATGTGTATTTCCTTTCATAGATTAGTTTGCTTTCATGCATTGTTATCATATAAAATAGCTTCCATTTTCATTTGCATGCATATTTGATGATCATGGAGACAAGCACTCTTTCTTTTCCTCTTTGAATCTCTCGTTCTATGGTGTACTTGCATGGGCACAAACTAGGTCTAAACTGAGGGCCTCCATTATAAACCCTTGCACTCCATGAATAGAGAGCTATGAGTCGCCATTTGAGACCTCGTTCTTGAGAAATCTTAGATATTATGAATCATAGAAGTGTGTCAACATTTTAGCACACATTTTTGGCGCCCACCGTGGGCTCGAACCCATGACCACAAGGTTAATTTTTGTGAGTTTTGTGATAAATTTCTAGGCTATTTTTCCAGAAATCTGACTGATGTTTTTTTTTAATATACGTGCACATATGACATGATACAGATCCTAAATTTATATTTCTAGAAATTTATTTGAGTTATCTTTCATTTTCCATTTGTTTGAATTAATTTTGTTGGGATTTGCAAAAGTTATGGTCATTTTAGTGTAGACTAGTTAGAACGTGATTTTTATGAAATCCGATTGATGTTTTTATTGGTACGTGGACATATGATATGATACAAATCCAAAATTTATATTTTTGGAAAGGTATTTGAGATAGCTTTCATTTTCCATTGGTTTGAATTAATTTTGTTGGGATTTGCAAAATTTATGATCAATTTAGTGCAGACTGGTCATAACCAAATTTTTATGACAGTAGGTTTTTTTATTATCAAATGACATATTATCTTTGACTAACCTGATTTTCTAACACGTGGGGTTGACAAGTTGTGTTTTTTTTATGGATTTTTATAAAAGTGGGTTGCATGTGCAGGAATATGCAAGTTTTTCATAACAGTGGTTTGGAGGACGCTGACAAAGAAGGCTAAAAACAAAGACTACAGATGAATCATCTTGCAGGTTGCCTTGATCGATTGAACGCTAAACATTGTGCTTGCATTTTTATTTTATTTTATTAGAATAGGAACGCACATGCAATACTTTTAAAATGAACTTCTATCTAGTTTTAGGGATGGCAATAATGTTAGGAAGCTATGCTCTCACCCTTTTGGGATAATCAAAAATTTAGAAATATTATTGTCATTTTCTTATTGTGTTTGAAGTGTCTTCTAAGTTTTTGTAATCTCAAGGAATTGCATGGACGTAGCCTCTCCCCTCACCTTTGTGTATCTTGGGTGAAAGAGAAATCCATACAAATCCTTTAGCATGGCTACCTTCCAAGAGCTTTAACAGAGCCGGTGAGAGTGGATTGCCCAACCGGTAACAGGCTAAAGCCAAGCCCTTCTGAACCGGTATATAAAAAATGTCATTGTGATTAATCTCACAGTGAATAGGTGTTGATTACGTTCTACCGGGAAGAAGATCTCCCTCAGTACCCTTGTGGTGCGTTAAAATCTATAGAATGTAACTTTTGTAGGCTGGGAGGCCTCCATAACGGAGCTAATCTGCCGCAAGTATAACCACCTGAACGGATGCCTTGACTAAATAACTTTGTTGTGGTATCCCAAAACCCTCTATTTGTTGGTGCGAAAGGTTAGAGACTGACTAAGACATCCCATATTTTCATGGCTCTTAGTAGAGACAATGGTCCCTTGGGAAGTGATTACCCTTGGGATTTGAAGCTTGGTGTGCCTGAGAAGTGAGTGCACTGTAAGGAGGAGCTCGTGCCTCCAAGCTTCTAAGTTGTCCACTATGAGTAGGCATGGCTGAACTTTGGTTCAAGTGGAAATTCAACATATATTGCCTTGACTTAAATAGGTTGTGGTGTGACTGTTGTTTCACAACAAACCAATCTGCTTGATGTGTCTTGCGTGATTGAAACCAAAAAGGGTGCAAGTATCTGAGTTTTTTTAATGTATAAAACTCAAAGCTTTTATTGGAAAAAACAAAGCGTAGAGGCTGGAGTACAATACAACATAAGAAAAGCAATGCAAAGCTAGAAACACACATAAAAAAGACTTGTACAATTAAAAAGGAAGAGAACAAGTGGTATATTTGCCATAACAGAATCAAATGTAATTTCTAAAGTGGACCGCCTTCAGGAAATTGTAGATATTTTTAACTAACCTCAGAACTAATGGAAACTTCCAACCAAAAATCGCACAAAATTAGCAGGTTGTCTCCGTCTACAGAACATGACAACAATAAACCAATGACCGAGTCGATGAAGAGAGGCTATGTTTGAATTTGTCTCAAATAACATGCATGACTAAATATAGCGACTCTAGTATATTGGAATAGTGAAGAATAAGTTTCCTTAGCGTTAGTCACATGAAATGATTTTTTATAAAGTATTAATTAATCAGATATTATATTTAATCAAATTTCTTTACATTTTTCTAATCTGCAACCTACTAATTTTACATATATAATTCTTTAAGGATAGACAAGAATCTAATAAGATTTGGTATGTCTCAGTATGTTGTACATTAGAAGAACTTAATTTAAATTAGTTTAAGAGAACCAATATGACAATATTTTTTTAGTAAAAATTATTATTATATAAAAAAAAGATTGTGTTTAGTCTATTAGATGACAAAATCAAGATTTGAATAAGCATTCAAACTCCTTTCTAAATAAGAATAGAGAAATACATTTAAAATCTCACTAGTCTAATTAGATCTTCATTTACAAGCAATACGATCACTTCAAAATCTTCAAATAACCAAATTTACTTTAATAATTTTTAAAATTAATCAAAGAAATCTTATATGCTCTTTTGAAAGAGCTCTTCAAAGAGTTAGAAAAGATTTTAACGTTACTATATAATAGCTATCTAATAAAACATAGCAATGAAATAACAAATCTAACTATAAACATATGTATATTATCCCCTGAAGTTTGTAACCATTTATAAAGATATCCAAATCATGGATAAGATTCCCACTAGACAATAAGGTAAGTGTGAGACTTTGATGGGCTAAACAATACCTACTAAGTAGTTGGTAAAATGTGAAAAAATAACCTCAAACAATGAATAAGATCTATTAGTTCCCAAATCAATAGATCCACTAAACCCTAAAGAATATGTCAATTTCTTATATTCAATCTTAGAACCAGATTTGACCACCGAATGAGATTAACTAGAATAGTTAAATTCCCCTACGTTATAGGCTTTCCTATGCCTTAGCGGGTGGCCCATACTCATCATCATTCATTCATCTTTCAATATTGACTAGTGATATTTTAGCAGATAAAAACATCGAACAATTTTAGAAGTTTTCTTGATGAACATCTTTATTCAACATCTCATTATTTTCAATTATATATTGACATGAGGTGCAATGAAGAACTACAAAGAAAAATTAACACTTGGGTAATCCCACAAAGTTGTGTCTTGTATGCACCCTAAAATGGTCGCCTAGACTATGGGCTCCCATTCTTCAATTTATCAAATGACGGAATCAATTTATCAATTTCCTCAATCAATATCTTGCAATATTTTCAATTCAAATCAATTTCCTTGATCAAATCGTAATTAATTCAATTATTTTAATATTTCCTAAGGTTTGATCATTTTATCCATTATCTTATTTAATTAAAAGAAAACATCCATTTTAATTAAATAAAATAATCTTATTTAATTAAAAGAAAACATCCCTTTTAATTAAAATAAAATCCCTCTTTTAATTAAATAAATAAAATTTTCACCTAAATCTCTCTTTGTGATGAAAAAAGGAAATATATCAAATAAATCAAATAAAAATAAACAAAAATTCTTTTCTTTTTCTCTACACTTTGGATGCACATATTTCTAAGTGGTGGGCTTTTTCCTCTTACTTGCCTTTTTAGGGATTTATCCCACATTGCTCTTGAGGATGCATTCCTCTCCACACTTTCCTTTATAAGGAGACCTCTCCTCATTTAGGATCCAGATTTTATCTTATTGTTATGTTGTAGGTTTGGAGAGCGATTTTGGAGGAGAGTTTGAGCACTTGAGCTTGAACATTGCAACTTCTCTTTTCTTGTCTTCTTCTCTCATGCATCTATGACAATCCATTTAGATTACTCTTGCACTTGCATGTTATATTAGATTCATATTTCATTTCATAGAATGATCTTGCATGTGTATTTCCTTTCATAGATTAGTTTGCTTTCATGCATTGTTATCATATAAAATAGCTTCCATTTTCATTTGCATGCATATTTGACGATCATGGAGACAAGCACTCTTGCTTTTCCTCTTTGAATCTCTCATTCTATGGTGTACCTGCATGGGCACAAACTAAGTCTAAACTGAGGGCCTCCATTATAAACCCTTGCACTCCATGAATAAAGAGCTATGAGTCACCATTTGAGACCTCGTTCTTGAGAAATCTTAGATATTATGAATCATAGAAGTGTGTCAACATTTTAGCACACATTTTTGGCGCCCACCGTGGGGCTTGAACCCACGATCACAAGGTTAATTTTTGTGAGTTTTGTGATAAATTTCTGGGCTATTTTTTCAGAAATATGACTAATGTTTTTATTAATATACGTGCACATATGACATGATACAGATCCTAAATTTATATTTCTGAAAATTTATTTGAGTTATCTTTTATTTTCCATTTGTTTGAATTAATTTCGTTGGGATTTGCAAAAGTTATGGTCATTTTAGTGTAGACTGGTCAGAACGTGATTTTTATGAAATCCGATTGATGTTTTTATTGGTACGTGCACATATGATATGATACAGATCCAAAATTTATATTTTTGGAAAGGTATTTGAGTTAGCTTTCATTTTCCATTGGTTTGAATTAATTTTGTTGGGATTTGCAAAATTTATGATCGATTTAGTGCAAACTGGTCATAACTAGATTTTATGACAACAGGTTTTTTGATTATCAAATGACATATTATCTGACTAACTTGATTTTCTAACACGTGGGGTTGAAAAGTTGTGTTTTTTTTTATGGATTTTTATAACAGTGGGTTGCATGTGCAGGAATAGGTAATTTTTTCATAACAGTGGTTTGCAGGACGTTGACAAAGAAGGCTAAAAACAAAGACTACTGACGAATCATCTTGCAGGTTGCCTTGATCGATTGAACGCTAAACATTGTGCTTGCATTTTGTTTTTATTTTATTAGAATAGGAACGCACATGCAATACTTTTAAAATGAACTTCTATGTAGTTTTAGGGATGGAAATAATGTCAGGAAACTATGCTCTCACCCTTTTGGGATGATCATAAATTCAGAAACATTATTGTCATTTTCTTATTGTGTTTGAAGTGTCTTCTAAGTTTTTGTAATCTCAAGGAATTGCATGGACGTATCCTCTCCCCTCGCCTTTGCGTATCTTGGGTGAAAGAGAAATCCATACAAATCCTTTAGCGTGGCTACCTTCCAAGAGCTTTAATAGAGCCAGCGAGAGTGGATTGCCCAACAGGTAACAGGCTAAAGCCAAGCCCTTCTGAACCGGTATATACAAAATGTCATTGTGATTAATCTAACAGTGAACAGGTGTTGATTGCATTCTACCAAGAAGAAGATCTCCCTAAGTACCCTTGTGGTGCGTTAAAATCTATAGAATGTAACTTTTGTAGGCTGAGAGGCCTCCATAACGGTGCTAATCTGCTGTAAGTATAACCACCTGAACGGATGTCTTGACTAAATAACTTTGTTGTGGTATCCCAAAACCCTCTATCTGTTGGTGTGAAAGGTTAGAGACTGACTAAGACATCCCATATTTTCATGGCTCTTAGTAGAGACAATGGTCCCTTGGGAAGTGATTACCCTTGGGATTCGAAGCTTGGTGTGCCTGAGAAGTGAGTGCACTGTAAGGAGGAGCTCGTGCCTCCAAGCTTCTAAGTTGTCCACTATGAGTAGGCATGGATAAACTTCGGTTCAAGTGGAAATTCAACATATATTGCCCTGACTTAAATAGGTTGTGGTGTGACTGTTGTTTCACAACAAACCAATCTGCTTGATGTGTCTTGCGTGATTGAAACATCACAACATACACCAAACATCAAAGCAAACGTAAAAATGATCAACAACTCAAAATATACACTCTTAAGTGTTAAATTGATAGCTTGCTTGATTTTCTATCTTGTCATTTCCAGCCTTCCTTGGTCGATCCAGGTCAGATTGAGTCACTTACCCTGCTGTTAGAATTCTGTTTGCACTTTGGATCCTTGCATTTTGACCTCTTAAACTAGTAATCTTTGATTTCACGAGTGACCTTGCTTGGAGTTGGTGAGCTAGAAACCATCCTTGTTGAGAATATAAACCTTTGGATCCTTTGATAACACACTTGGAGAGTTTTAGTAATCTCTTGTCCATTCACTTCCATACAAATTCAAATTCAATCAATATAACTTGAGTAAATCATCCTCCTGATCCATGTGTTAGGGTATTCACCCATTTAGTGGGCGCTTCTGTGGCAGTGTTGGTTTACGCCTCTTGCAAAATTCTATCTTATCACCTCTCTTTTGGACAAGTGAGTGCTTTTATTATCTTGGTTTGGTACCAACATTTCTTAGGGTCATCCTATCACCTAGTACCTTTTCCTTCATGCCAGTTATAACAAGATATCAAGTAGATCAAGGAAAGTGACCTCAAGTAGTATTTAACCAATTACCCTTAGTTCAAACTCGCCAAAAATGTAAGGGAAAAGAACCCGTATTTGATCAATCACCCCAGAACAACTCAGAAGTTTGGTTTGATTCCAAGAGTAACCTTAGTGAGTTGAGTACACCCTTAGCATCTTCTCACTCAGATATGGATATGAGTTACACAATGACTCGATGAGAGAGGGAAGAAATGGATAAATGCCTTGATGACATATTTGAAAAACATATAGATACCATTTCATTTGGCAATTCCTCTCGTGAAAATTGACCAGTCTCACCCCTTATCTCAACTAGATATCTGGATGCACACCAAAGGGCTGAAAGAGGTAAGAGGCAAGCCTATCAAGAAGAACAATCACAACATGAAAACAAAGATGATGAACCTTATGACACTTGTGTGAATACAACATACACCAATGACTTGTTTATACATTCAAGACCAAGTTCACCGCTCAAAACATCTTCAAGATACACAAGTGAAAGACTTAATAAAATTGAGCATGAAAAGAAATCCTTCCTAGACGAACAAGTTGAAAAGGAAGAGAAATTTAGACTCCTAGAGTTGGAGAGAAAAAATTTGTTGGAGATAGAAAGGAAAACCTTCCAAGAAGAGCAAGATAGACTCTTGGCTCAACAACTTAATGATCAATTTAACAACATGCGTGTTGGTGGTGGAAACAAACTCTCCTCCATCCACCCCTCCTAAGACTCCATGAAGTGGAAGATGTTCAAGAACACCATCACGATCTCCTAGTCCTAGAGGAAGAAGGGCTTCAAGACATGACCATTATAGGAGACGAACACCTCTTAGGAACTCAAAAAAACCTTCACAACGTGCTCACCATGGTTCACAATATGGGGGTAGTAGCTTGAGTTTTCACCTCAAATCCCAAGACTTCATGAAGATACAACAAGAACCACTCTTCTAGCAGTATGTGGAGAGATACCTAGAGAAAAACAAAGACAAGTTCCTAGAGAATTTAATCAACAAGGGCGCTAAAGTCCCCTACAACTTTGATGTGGACAAGAAGATTAAGAAGCAAGGTCCATCTCAAGAAGAAGAGATCAAACAAATTAAGAGTATGATGGAAAAGATGTTGGCACCCAAGAGATCATTCTCACTTGATTCAATTTGTCCTAATCCTTTTGACAAAAGTGTTAGCATAAAAGACTTCCCTAGAAAGGTTGAGATCCCTTAATATGACAAGTATGATGGGAATGGAGATCCACATGATCACGTGCGTCAATTTTATACCATGAGTTTTGAGTTCCATCAAGATGACTCATACCTCATGAGATTGTTACCAAGGAGTCTTAAGGGTCAAGCGATGTAATGGTTCACCAACATAACTCCCCCCGTTAAGACTTTCAAAGAGCTCATCCATAAATTTGTCCAAAACTTTGCATACAACCTTTCAAGATCTATCACCATGTTGGTTATGTTGGAATACAATCACCACTGAGAGGGGGGGTGAATCAGTGGTTACTTAAAACTTGTTCTCTTCAAGCTTTTACAATTATAACATATGCTTATGAAACATGAACAAAAGAAGAAAAAGAACAAAGTACACAATGTTTATAGTGGAAAACCCCTTAGGGTAAAAAACCACTTTGAATCTGAAATTTTATCGGCCTCTTGGGAAAATCTTTTAGAGCTACAACTCTGGGAAGCACCAACACATTGTTTTAGAAACACCGATTTCAAGGAACACCAATCCCTTAAACCTGAAACACCAACTTCAAAAATATAATAAGCACCAACTTCCAAATTCAATAAATGAGATACAAAATCAGAGGATCATCTCTGTTACAATACAAATCAAAAGTCAAGATTTCAACTCCAAGTTGAAAACATAGAGCAAGATATAGTTCTCTTCTTCTTTCCTTTTTCTGATTCTTTTACATCAACAAATTACATCAAAGTGTACATGCATCTTTCAATGAATTTAT
>MU224107.1:4107830-4121677 GCA_018584345.1 Thuja plicata
CCTCTTTAAGGTGAAAAGACACAACCCTTATTACAAAATATTTTGAAAAAATAATAAACTAACTAAAAAATAACTACCTAACTTTTGGATTTGGCTTTGGTCAAAAATCCAAAACACATCGTGAAAAAATAAGATTTTTGCTGGATATAGGAAATTTGATTTCCCAAACTGGGTCGGTTTTAAATTTTTAAAATTCAAACATCTTTAGCCTATGTCGGCATCATCTTTGTAGCAGGTTGAAATTCTAGCATTTTTTGAAGGCTTCGATTAGTTAGTTCTATTTATTTGTATCATAAAGCTTCCTTCCTTTAATTTTTTTAGTATGGAGAAACTTGCTTCTTGATAATGGATTGGGACTTCTAAATTCTCAAAATTTAGGGTACCACCAGGCACATCCCAAGAAGGAAAGGATACCAAAGGGAAAGCACACAAAACTCATGATGAAAAAAATTGGTCTATGCAAGATTATTCACAAGTTTGGATCTAATGTTTATGAAATTGGGCTACCTCCTGATATAGGTATATCTCCCATTTTCAATGTTTTAGATATGATTCCATATAAAGGTGATGTTTTTGCAAGTACTAAGACAGGTACACACATAGAAGAATATTTTGAATGGATGAAGGAACTCCCACCCTTTCAACCTTTGAAACTAGAGTGGATTTTGGATACCAAGATTGTGAGGAAGACAAGGAAAAATACCTACAAGCAGGATTTGGTCAAGTAGAAAGGACTTCTAGAGGAGGATTCCACTTGGATGGATGGGAAGGATATCATAAAGCATGGGAGTAGCATTGCATAACTCATCTCAAGTGGGACTTGAGATTCATCCACCCTAGGAGTATGGTGTAGGAGAAACACAGAGAACCACATGAAGACCTATCCTTGTTTTAAGTGGTTTTTGTTTCAATAAGGTCCTAAGAACCATTACATGACATTCTGTAATGATTTGAATCCATTTTGTATGGTTGATAAAGCCATTACCCCTATTAGGTATGTATAAGCCAAATTAGTCAACTATAGTCAAAGGTCATTAGAAGCATAGGAAAATGATGGATTTGGTCTTCATTGATGTTAAGGGTCATATATGACATATTTTCAATGTAATTGGGGTGATAGGAAGTCGTTAGATGTTATGTTGTCAAACATTTTTAACAACATTGTGCAACTTCTTCCCAACGGGAAAAATTGGTTCAAATTTTGGTTGGTTATGGTTGGGGAATTTGAATTATGCCTATTTGTGTCTCAGCTAGTCGAGACATGAAGTTTGTTGAAGAATTTGATTTTGGAGCAATAAAACTACTTTCATTTCCTGATAATTTTACTATTTCTTTGCGTTTCACGACCTTGTACGGAGTCAATGGTTGGTCTTATGTACACGGAGGAATAAATTATTGAGTTAAATTTGATTTTCAATTGGTTTGGAATTGATCTTTTGTTTTTTGAGGAAGTTATCATTTTTTTGTGCAAATTGGTATCAAACCCTCGCCTACCTAGGGTTTGGGTGATAAAATGCTTGTATCTTGACTTTTCACCATAGGAAAATTTTAGCCTCTAGTGGAAATATAGGGTCTTGAACGTATTATAGGATGCAGCTGGTTTTGGACCAGGAGATGGAGGCCTTTCGGAGAAAATCCATTTGAAAGACCAAGCATCTCAATGTGACTAGTGACGAGCAGAAGGAAAACTTGGTTGCAGAGTATAAAATAATGGACTAGCCCCAATATAATTGTGGATTTTGTGTATTAGAGGGTTCGCAGACTTGAAATAATCATTGGTTCTTGCAGATCATTCCTTTTCTTAGGGGTTTCTTTGTAAAAGTGACCTAAACCACCAATTAGGTCGGTGGTAGCAGTCTAAACTTGAGACCCTTAAAGTGGAGATCCAGAACCCAATCTATGATATATGGTGTAGGGGCCAAAAGAGTATCCTAAATTACATTTTTTTAGGACTTGTTTGGGGAATTCAGAAGTTGTTGGGGAAAAACCTCATAAGTAGGGCTAGTAGTGAACTAGGCCTTTACATGGTAAGTAACCTTTAAGAGTGTGGTAGAAACAAATGAGCCTACTTTTCTGGGAATTTGGGTCTCTAGAGTCAAGGATTGATGTTCACACATGTCTAGTCCATCCTTGCAACTAGGATATGTCATAATACTTGTGAGACAAGTGGATGGTTTAAAGGTGATAGTGTCTTAAGGGGAGATATTTGATGTGAGATGTAGCAAGAAGAAATGGGCTTTGTGGATGTTCAAAGGAGTCAGAAGAAGTTGTGAAGAGTTGGTTAGAGTACCTTGGTGATATTGTGGGTTGTGGGAGAGAAAACCTTGCTTCCGTGTGAGCTCTGCATCAAGCAAGTTTAATTTTAGTTTCAAAACATGATCTTTTCTTTGAGATCTAGACCATAGCAGAAAAATTTATTTGGGGACAAAATCAGGGAACCAAACATATAATAGTTTTTGAAAAAGGGAAAAATTTTGAGATACAATCAGATTTAAAAATAAAAACATTAAAAAAGTAGAAAAAGAGACAAAAACTACTTTTTTAAAAACTTAAGGGCATTTTCATAGCATAGAGATATAGAGAGAAAATAAAATAGAGGTTAACCCATGAACTTTAGAAAATAGTGTTCGTCATTTATATTCATATTGGTGATTAAATAGTCAAATATTTAGTTAACTTTTTAAGAGGGTAGACAACAAACAATTAAATAGGTATCGAAGTCCGAGATCAAATATCGACTAAGTCTATAAAGTAACTAAGATCGACATTTATTATCATTTTTAAGAGGAAAATCACCAAATAGTTGCCTAAGTTTGAGATCACATATTAGTTAAGTCTATGAAGTAACTGGGAGTTACAAATTTAGTAAAAGAGGAAACCATTTCAAAGTGATCCAAAACTTCCATTGTGATTGAGGCAAGGAGTTTTATAGAGATACTTCAATATTTGAGAAAGATTATCAAATCATATTCCACAATTGCAATATGTTATATTTCATAATGGTAATTGGAAAGTCCTAATTTATATGGGGTAGAATTCAAGGAAAGGAATTTGTTTACTTGAAGTAAAAGATTAACAATCCACTGGTCGTTTTGGCAATATCTAGCTTGTACCTTTTATTTTAGGTGGAGACAAATGTTAATAATAAAACTAAATATATACATTATACATTTTATATTATTTTTAATTTTTAATTTATTATATAACTAATATATTAATATTCAATGATAATTGAAATTTTAAAACTACTCAATAATATTAATTATAAACTTTAGGGGTTCACTCCTTCCCTGTCACCGTATCATCTATAATATTGCATAATAGTTATAATTTTAAAATTAGTGTTTAATATTAATTATATACTCGTTCACATTATAACCCATGGTTCGAGGCGTGCAAAGAACTTGGGTCATATTGAAGCCATGATTTAGAGTAGATTCATATGTTTCTTTGACATTATCTCACATGCCTCCCATGATTTAGATGATTGTGGCCCTATAAATTTCGTCGATTACTGTCATTGCTCCTCCCACTCCTTTGTTTAGGGTTTTTTAGAGGTCAAAAAGAAAAATAAGGTACAAAATAATAAACTATTTCCAAACTAATTTTTCATTGAATTTGATTCCATCTTGGAATCGATCCAATCTCTGAGTGATTTAGTAATTTTGTGTGTTGTTCTAGGGTTTTGCGGGTTATTGCTATGATTTTTTTCACCTTTTTTAACCATTGTCTAGGGATTTTAACATGATTTTAAATTTATTTAAATGCAAAGTATTATTGAAAATTGGGTCAACAATTTTATCACAAATTGGGATTTATTGTGGGGAAAAATTTTCGTTGGTTCCATGATTCACAGTTAATTGGGTATAATTATTATTTTTTGTATATGATTGCTTCTCTGATCTAGACTATATTCTTGAATTAATAAAATCAAACCTATATTATTGTCCATCACTACCTATATGTATTGATCGATTACTAGTTGGCCTAGTTTGACGATACCACGAGACTATTAATATTATGGCAAAGAAAAAGTAAGAGGGACGGGGGGGGGGGGGGGGGGGGGGTGAATTAGTTGTTACCCAAAACCTTAAAATTCAAACCCTTGAACCTCAAAACCCTCTAACTTGTGTACCCTTAAATATGATCTGAATAAATAGAGTATAAAACATGCATGCATATACAAATAAAAAATGCATTCACACAATTTGACACAATAATTTTATTGTGGAAACCATGTTTGAGGGAAAACCACGGTGGGGCTGATTACCCACAATAAGAAAATACTTTCTTAGAAGTATAACCTTATTACAATATATGAGGAATGCACATGCATTCAGGCTCACTGCCTAGAGCTCACTACTCAAATGAAAAGCCTTGAGCTACAACCCTGAGGAAGGCTTAGTGCCTTACAATCTGATCATTACAATGATCCATTCAAATTTTTTGAACTATGTAAGTGGCATCTACCTCATGTCTAATAGAACTCCAATGTAGCACAATGTACATCTCTGTTCAACCCCTTGTTGAAACACTTTTTCTTCCCACTGAATCAGGATCTCCCTTTGCTATCCACCTCTAGCATCCATATTCATGATCTAGACCTTGAATTTTCCCTAATTCATCATTTTATGTCAAGAACTAGGTTGGAAAAAACGTAATTCACCATTTCTTCAATAACCAGGCCATATTTCTTGATTCAAATCCATCTTTGATCGCTAAGTCATAGACATCTTCAATAACCACCACCTCAAGATTATAAATCTCCTTGATTTCATGATTTAGCACTTGCACAACATGATTTACCAACTAAGTCAGCCAAGAACATGAACAATAATAAAAATATTATCATTGATAAAAAAATCCACCAATTTGATCCTTTGGATCCATGTGTATCACCAACTCATCAAGAACATACTTCAAGAACATCCTATAACATCATGAAAAACACTCAATCATTCAAATCCATCATAGCCATTGGATTTGCTAGCCCTTTTCCATCACACTTGAAGAACACTATCAACAAGTCTCTGAGATCATAAGATTATGCCTTGTGAACCTCTAAAGTACAAACCCTCTGAGTTCAACACACTTGAGTATGTCTCCAACACACTCCTAGGTTTTATCCATTAAATTCTCACTCTATTGATCACACCAAACCTCTTTCTGTCTTTCTGTTGGCACAATCTATCACCATGTTTTCCAGTCACCTTCTGCAACTTGGTTACATGTACAAATCATCATGAAACATTCTGTAATTTTGGGTGAACATAGTAAACATCTTCAACATGCTTCTTCTATGTGCACGAATTCATCTCTACAATATTTGCTTCTCATGGGACCTTCTAACATCCTACTCCATTGGCTAACTTGCAACAGTGAAGTTAGCATCAAGCAAACAATTCTTCTGATTTCTTCCTCGGATCAATCTTTCTGCTATGTTGACATCAATGCCAACACAACCATCATTCAAATTTTTCAATATGCCAACAATCTCCCCCTTTTGCATTGATGACAACATGTGATGTGAAAAATAAGAAATACAATCAAAAACCAACAATCATACTCCTAGAAGGATAAATAAAAGTACCACTAGCAATATCCTTCATTAGCTTTAGAGTCTCTCTAATAGCACTTCTTCTACTCCCTCTAGGAACATGCTCGACTTGGTTCCAATCAAATTACATACTCTTCTATCCATCAGCTTCTCCCCCTTGAGTATAGACCACACATCTTAGCTTACTTATTTCTTATGTGCAATTATACATTAACCTGTATCTCTCATCTGATCAGCTTCTTTCTTAGCTTCTCCTTAGCTTCTCCTCTAATATCTTCTTTCATCTTAGTTTTCTTTTACAATAAATTCTCTTGCCCTTCATACCTGATATCTTTTTCACATATGTTTCTCTCCCCCTTTGACATCAATGACAAAGGTGTACCATCAGTTGTTTTAACACTTTCTTTTTCATACCAATATTAGGTTCCTTTTCTTTCTCTACTTTTGCAAACTTTTCAACCTCATCTTGTTTTCTTACACATATATTTTAGATTTACTAAACACATTCAACTTGTTGTTTAAACATTAACAACTCACCATTCTTTTCTTGTACATAACACTTCCGAGACAATCATACACCAATCAAACACTTAACTTACTAATTTCTTCACTTCATTGAATCTCCCTATAGAAGCCTCAACTATAAATTAGATATCTTTTCCTCACCATCCTTAGTACTCCCCCTGAGTAGCAGCCTTTATACATCAATCCAACTTTAATGATATTTTCATGTGGCTCTTCTGGACTGATGCATCCTTCTTCGTCTTAGTTTTGAGTAGGAGGATCAAGTCATCTTGACCTTTCTTTGGATGTTACAAAAGTAGATCTCATGTCTGTTGTAGCTTTGTTCTTCTTTCTTCTTGTCCTTCTCTTTTTCTTTTGTTCCTTGTCATTTTCAACTTTTCCTTTCCCTTTCACATTCCCCTGTTCATGTTTATATCTTCTAACTATCAATCAACTAGTCATTTTTCTTATTTCCGTGATTGACTAAGACTTTTCCTTTTTCATTATGACAATTCATAAAGTTCTCAAGGTTAACCTCATTGACGCTACTACATGCATAGACATTTCTAGTGGAGATATAACTGAACTTGGTCTGCTAAATAGTGCAATTATCATGAACATTACTCATAATATTTTAAGAAGAAGTTTTTGCAATAGTATGACTTACAAAGTTCTTACCTTTGGATAAATCTTTCTTCTTGACAATACTACTCTTATGCATCTCAAATTTCATATATTTGTCTTCATTACCAGACATGAAGTGAGAGCTCCTAATGTCAATGGTCCATTTGTCTTCTTTGACACTTTGAGCAAGTAGAGATGAGCCATCTCCTTGAGTAAATGAAATTGCATCCTTGTTCATAGTACTATCAGAAATATCATTCATGATATCTTCAACAAGATTGTTAGCATTAGAATTTGATATCATGCCTATAGTCTTTGATTCATTTTCCATGATTGCAACAAATACAAGTTCATCTTCACTCTTAACATTATCAGATTCAACAGCAGTAACTCCCTCATCATCAACAACATAATAGAATTTATTCTCATCGTTAGACTTATGAGACTTATGCTTAGAAAATCTCTCCATACATCTAGAGGCATAATGTCATTTCTTCTTACACCAAAAGCATTTGAAAGGCATTTTTTCCTTTGTACTTACCAGATCCTTTTGTCAATCTCCTTGCAACTAGTGCTTTGAATTCTTGGAGCTCTCTTTCTTCTTCTTCAAGCTCTCTTATCTCCTTTTCATAATTCAACACCTTTTTTGTAGATCCTTCACCTTGATCTTATCTATGCATATCTCTTCCTAATATAATCGCCTTGAATGTTGATTCAACTTTGGGTAGAGAATCAACAAACTCGCTCATTTCAAAGGCAGATAACTTTCCAACCAATGTATCTCTTGTTACAACATAAATAGTTCTAATCTCTTCAATAGTTGCGCTTTGATTTTGTAAGTAGGAGGCAAAGATCTCAACACCTTTGAAATAGTCTCTCCTTCATCCAATACACCACCAACACATCTGATGCTGCAAACTAATTCATTTATTTGTAACATGTAAGAGGTTATGTTCTCATCATCAGATATTCTCAGAGATTCATACCTTCCTTTTAGGCTTTGTAGCTTAGCTTGCTTGATACATGCATCACCTTCATGAAGAGTCTCTAGCTTTGTCCATATCTCATGAGAAATTTCTAACTCCATTACATTTGTGTACTTTGTATCTGATAGAGAACTTAGCAATGCTTCCTTTGCTTTGATCTTGTACTGAAATTTATTCTTCTCTTCTGTTGTAGCCATAGATAGATCTGCAGGAGGAGTATAGGATTTCTTTGTGATGGTTCAATATTCTTCTCCAATTAACCTTAGATGAGTGATCATCCTTCCTTTCCATATAGGTTAGTTTGTTCCTTCAAACCTAGGATTATCCTTCTTATAAGTTGCCATATTTGATCTCCCTTAAGTTGTTAGGCTTCCTTCAAGGGACCAAATCTCTAATACCAATTGATAATATTATGGAAAAGAACAACTAAGAGGGAGGGGGTGAATTAGTTGTTACCCAAAACCTTAAAATTCAAACCCTTGAACCTCAAAACCCTCTATCTTGTGTACACTTAAATTTGATCTGAATAAATAGAGTATAAAACATGCATGCATATACAAATCAAAAATACATTCACACAAGTTGACACAATATTTTTATCATGGAAACCCTATTAGGCAAAAAACCACTGTGGGGCCGATTACCCATAATAAGAAAATACCTTGTTAGAAGTATAACCTTATTACAATATATGAGGAATGCACATGCATTCAAGCTCACTACCTAGAGCTCACTACTCAAATGAAAAGCCTCGGTCTACAACCCTGAGGAAGGATCACTGCCTTACAATCTGATCACTACAATGATCCATACAAATTTTTTGAGTTGTGTAAGTGATATCTACCTCGTGTCTCATACAACTCTAATGTAGCACAATGTAGATCTCTGTTCAACCCCTTGTTGAAACACTTCTGATTCTCACTGAGTCTGGCTCTCCCTTTGCTAGCCACCTCTAGCATATGTATTCATGATCCACACCTTGAATTTGCCCTAATTCATTATTTTATATCAAGAACTAGGTTGGAAAAAACCTAATTCACCATTTCTTCAATCAACACACCAGGTTTATTGATTCAATTCCATCTCTAATCACTAATTCATAGCCACCATTTGTAACCACCACCTCAAGATCATAAATCTCCCAGATTTCATGATTTTGCACTTGCACAACACAATTTACCAACTAAGTCAGCCAAGAACATGAACAATAATAAAAATATTATCAATGATAAAAAAATTCCACCAATCTGATCCTTTGGATCCATGTGTATCACCAAATCATCAAGAACATACTTCAAGGACATCCTATAACATCATGAAAAACACTCAATCCTTCAAATCCATCACAACCATTGGATTTTCTAGCCCTTTTCCATCGCACTTGAAGAACACTATCAACAAGTCTCTGAAACCATAAGATTATGCCTTGTGGACCTCTGAAGTACAAACCCACTGAGTTGAAGACACCTGAGTATGTCTCCAACACACTCCTAGTTTCTCTCAATGAAATTCTCACTCTGTTGACCACACCAAACCTCTTTTTGTCTTCCTGTTGGCACAATCTGTCACCCTGTCTGCCAGTCACCTTTTGCAACTTGGTTACCTATACAAATCATCATGAAACCTTCTGTAATTTTGGGTGAACACAATAAACATCTTCACCATGCTTCCTCTACATTCGCGACTTCATCTCTACAATATCCGCTTCTCACCGGAATTTCTAACATCCTACTCCACTGGCTAACTTGCAACAATGAAGTTAGCATCAAGCAAATAATTCTTCTAATTGCTTCCTTAGATCAATCCTTCTGCTATGTTGACATCAATGGCAACATAACCATCATTTAGCTTTGCCAATATGCCAACATAAACATTGAGCAATTCCCAATAAACATGATTGTCTAAAAAGAGAAGTTGGAGGAGGAAGAGAAAGAGATTGAACACTAGAAGGAAATGAGAAGATGTTTGACAAGAGAAAAATTGATAAAATGGTTTGCAATCAATGCAATGCTTGAAGATGATGGGGAGAACATATCTTGATAGTTCTTTACTTCAATCTTTTATATTTGTGTATGGTCATTTTGTCTAGATTAATTGTGGGATATTATGCTTATGTTGGATTTGTAATCTAGTCACCATTTTTAAAATTAAATTAAATTTATTTTCAACTTGATTACTATAGTCTATAAATAAAAAAAATAGAAGCTATGTTCTAAATATATATAATTATAATTTAAGTAGATTGTAATATTACAATAATTACTGAGGTGGACTTAAGAGAGGAAGACTAAATATGAAGTGTGTATTAGTAAAATGATTAATGTTGTTAATTACAATTATAGTATTTTGGAATTAAATTCTAGATCAACAACTAATTTTTTTTTGGGGGGGATAGGTAAAAGTAATGGAGAGCGGAAAGGGGGGACATGGTTTGAAAGGTATAGAGGTGGAGAGGGAGGGAGAAACCTAGAGAGGGGATATAGAGGTTGGAAGGGAGAAGTGATGATGTAGAGAGAGAGAGAGAGAGAGAGAGAGAGAGAGAGAGAGAGAGAGAGAGAGCATATTTTTCATGCAATTAAGAAATACAGATGTAGATGACAAGTTTTATAAAATCTTGATAAGAAAGATACATAAAAACATGCACTTTATATATTAATAATCATTCATAATGACCCTATAGAAAGTAATCATTAGTGTGTGAGTTCTCAAAATCCTAGTGATCATAGCCTTTCCTACCAAATCTCCTTCCATTTATTGGTTGATACTCTCCCTCTTATACTTGGAGGGAAAAACACTATACTACATCCACCTCATTAACTCGGTAGAAAGTAGTTAGTTCAATATTGAAACATGTATAAATATATCAACAAATTTCTCTCAAAATATAACACATGATAAGACCATTAAATATCAAATTTCATTACTAAATAATTTGTGTATCTACTTGATATAATGATTGACCAACATGCCTTAATTTAATTAAAACTTAATGTTCTCAAACCAAAAATTGAAAATACACAACATACCTTAATTCAATCAAACTTTCATGGTCTCGAACCCAAAAATTGAAAATGCATAATAAAATCATATAGTCTAGAGGATCATGAAAAATGTGATGTAACAACATTTTGATTGTTCATTAATATCTTTCATCCTACGTGTCCTCTCAAGGAGTATCTCTTAAACCATCATGCCACTTAGGCATCATCCTCCTATATCCATAGTCTTTTTCTTCTATTTTCTTTGAAAAACTACTATTTCTAGTCACAACACTCTTTCAAAGATGGGCAAATTTAGAAACCTAACTTACACCACCTTCTATCATCAATTTTATGCATTAATTCATCTTTGCTAATTTTCTCTAGCACCTTTCTCACTATATTGATTAATTAATTAATTGCACCATGTCATGACATTCTATTCTCTAATTAGTTATCCTCTCACACACATACTTTAAATAAGAGTTTATGCATACATGATTAATTAATTATAGAATCTAGTTAATTGATTAATGATCCTCACATTCTATTCTTAAAAGTCAACTTCTATTCATGCAAATTCATAACTTACCTAATTTATACATGCATATTCGTAAATGAAACAAATGAAATAACTTAAAGCTCGTACAAATTTGTAAATCAAGATTATTAAATGAGGTGAATTGATTTCAACTATTTATCTTTTCCTCTCAAAACCTATGAATTCACCTCTTCTTTTAGTCAATAATATGAAGAAATTTACAAAAATATGCTACATAAATCTTACATAAACAATCCACACTCCATCACAAAATCACAACATGAGCAAATCAATTTCAAATGCTCTATTTGAAGTAGGAGTGATTTTGGAATAAATAGATTGTAATCATTTCCTTTTTAATTTTCAATTTAGTTTTAACTCTATGCATTAGCTTTCAAATAAAATCATCCAACAAAATAACTTATAAGAGTAGCTTGCATTATCAAAATTCAAAATCAGAAGAACGACATCTAAGACAATTTTAGAATTCATATTTTGTAAAACAAATTTAAGACAAACATAAAGGATTCTTTACAAGTGACACCCTTAACGACTCCAATCCCAACTACATTAACCACTAACAATCTCAACCACTTCAGTCTTAATTGCAGAAAAGAAAAGTTTGGATGACACTAGAAAGCAAGTTAGCTACCCAAAATATAATAAACCTTAAAAATGTACACAATAAATAGAAAAAAATTAAATATCATACTACAATATTGAAAAGCTCTTCATTTTGCTCTCTCAAAACATCAAACTCATTCAACAACTTTACATTCTAACTTGTTTTCTCCTTAAAATTTAAATTAAACTTCTACATATTTTGATTAAAAATTTGAGTATTTATAGTCTCTCCCAAAAATGAAGACAATATGTCAAGCAACATTAAAATCTTGGCTGGAGTTTTCTTTGCACAAAGCTGCCTTCTGCTGAATTCTGAGACGGAGTTGTTATTCATAGAATTCTATGTTGTTTGTTTCTGTTATAGAGAAAGGACCTAGTACTTGAACACGTTCTAATAGTTGTGATAGCCATTGTTGATATAATGCCTATATTTGTTGATTTAATACTCACACTTGTTGATTTAAAGTCCAATTTTTTTTGACATTGCACTACTAGTTGTGATTTTAAAGTTGTTATTGCTGTGATGATGACTACCCACAATTGAATGAAATGTACTCTTAATTGTACAAAGCAATAAATCATGTGATGTTACATCAGCTGCACAAGTATGGGTATACTTTTTGCACAACTATTGGTTTCACCTTTTTTTGGGCTGTTTTGAACACCTTGACAAAAAGCATGCTGATGTGGGCATCGTATTTGATAATGTGGCCCTAAAACCTTAGTTATAAGCAGAGGACTTGTCGAGTAAGCTGTTGTAAAAAAAATGGGAGTGATTTGAAATCTCTACATATAATTTTGAAAAACACGAAAATAAAGTGCTCAACTACTAGGTCCTCTCCCTTATCTTGTATTATTACAATGACAACATTTGTCATTATTTGCAGCTGTTCTGTTTGCTGCATTGATTCTGTATAAGCAAAAAAGTGTATTGGAAATCATGTAACAATAAAACTCTGTTGACATGGCCTCGTAGCCTAGCATTCTGGGGGTGTTTCGATACCTTGCTCTTGGCTACTCTGCTGGCCTGGGATGACAGACTGTGCATGACACAAGATCAAAGATATCAGATCCTTACTGATGCTCTGTTTTGTAGCTAAGGATATTGTTTGTTCTCCTTGTTGCTCTTTGCATTTTGGTTTGGGTGGTTGGACTGTTTTGTTGCTGTATAGCACTGAAGCTGTTATCCGTTTGTGTCTCTGTTCTTCTCTGTAATCCTTCTTTTTTCCAACATAGAAAATAACATTAAAATCTCTTAACTGTAGATGAGACAAAAGCTACATGTAATATTTATAAATATGTATACATGATCATATATTTGTGATTCAATTTCAAATGGCAGACCTCAGATAGGCACAAGATAATAAAACTGCAGACAAGGATCGGATAAAAATGGTAACGGTCGAACCATTAAGAGATGCATTCCTCATCATTTCAAGCATTGGCTTGATCGGAAACCCTTTTGCCACATTTTTATCCTGGCCAAATATCTTTTCATTTCCTTCAAGTATTCATTTGCTTTTCTCCAGATTTCCCCGATAAAAAGTAGTGTCATTACACCTACCTCCATGGTATAATAAACCAGATCTTCAACAAGTACCCCATCGCTGTAAATAGGCAATGCAAACATCTTATTCTATAAAGTCAACAGCACGGTCTAGAACTTCAAATTCTTTTAATAAAACTCATTTTTGGAATCTGAATATAAAACCCGGTCCCTTCTTTATGATTGCATGCCTAAAAACTATGCTTCTTGTTAGGCAATGCAAGCATATTATTCTATGAAGTCAACAGCACGGTCTAGATCTTCAAATTCTTTGGATAAAACTCATTTTTGGAATCTGAATATAAAACCCGGTCCCTTCTTTATGATTGCATGCCTAAAAACTATGCTTCTTGTTAGTTTATAGATTGTTTCCCTTAGCATCACCAATAATCTCCGCAAGAACATTTTCCTCCTTTGAAATGATGGAATCGGTTTGCATCTCTCACAACAATTTGTCTTTCAACAATCTTGGAGATTAACTTGGTTG
>MU224108.1:0-10775 GCA_018584345.1 Thuja plicata
CTGTTGAAAAGGAGTTAAAACAGCAGCCTCCAGAGCTCTGCCCACCTTTTTAATTAAATCTTTTTCTAACGAAATGCTCATCAATTTCTAATAACATCCTCAATCGTCATGTTTTGCTTTCGGTGTTCATAAAAAGGCCACTAAATGCAACTTCCAAGCTCGTAAACGAGCTTCCTTCCCTTTCTCTGACTGCATTTCTGGCTTTCAAACTCAACTCTTCCATATTTGTCTTCATCAATCTCCCCTCTTCTCCATCCATCATCTTTTCCAGCACACACTGCAACTCCGTCCGGCCAACCAAGCCATCCGCTCCTTTGACAGCCTCCAAACCCACCATCAATTCATTCACAACGAGCACACAATTCATTCGCTGCTCAGCATAAAGAGGGCAGACGATGGGAACTCCGAACCAAATAGCCTCCAACACAGAATTCCATCCACAATGAGAAACAAAGCCTCCCACAGCAGGATGCACCAACCCCGCCCCCCTTCTCTCTTTTATCTTCTAAGTGAGGCCTGGTCTGCATCTTATTTTTACATTTCTTCATGCTCTTTGCTCTCATCCTGATGATGGATCACGGAGTGTGATCCGAAACGTTGATGCTAAAAACTACACACAATCAAATCTAGAAATCAAATTGAAAATTCTTATGGATTGTGGAAATCTGATTGATTTAACAAGTAAACTTAATAATTTTATTTGAGAAACATATAGTATAAATGTTGAAATAGAGATAAAAATAGTGATGGAAATTGTTAGAGAAAGAGAGTAGAGTCCTAGAAGAGTCTCTCAGAGAAATAGAGATAAAGATGTAGAGTAGGAGAGATGGATGGAGAGGAGTAAATAGGAAAGAGATGGAGACATAGAGAGATTTCACAAAAAATATGGATAGAAAGAGACATAGAGGAGAAGCACATATTTGAAAGAAATAGAGGTAAAGATGAAGAGTAGGAAAAATGGATAGAGGAATAAATAGGAAATGGATGGAGACAAAGAGAGATAGAGAGGGGCATAGAGATCTATAAAGAAAATAATATATATATATATATATACTCTTGGAAATGGAGTTTGATTATCTTTCCAATTCAAATGTTTTTTAGTTATCAATTATCCATTAAGACCTTTTTTGTACAAACAATATTATTTTATTAAGACTTAACAATTGACATCATGTACTACACAAATGTATGCAAGAAATAAGAATTGATTTTCCATAACTCTTTGACATACATAAGAATTGATGTCTAGTATTGATGTCTAGTAGTAATATGAGACATCAATAATAAGACGTCAAATCGATACAAAGATGGAGGCATCAATAATTGAACTTCCCCTCACTTTTGAATCAATACGCCAAGCTGTCATCGTCAGTCTATGCAGGCCATGTTGATTGATTAGGAATGATGATTGAAGCACCGCGGATGAAATGTAGTTCACGGTATAAAATATCTATCTTCAGCATACGTTTTAATTGGAGTTAAAAAAAAGAAATCCATTTTTCGAACTAAAATATTAATGTTAATTGAAGTATGACGTAAGTAGAAATAATTCGATGAAATTATTTGATTTAAATCATGTTTATGAGACCCAAATAAGCTACAGGTTTAATGATTACATTAACAACTACAGCCACCGCAAGATTAACGGCATAGATGGCGTCCTTTAAAACATTGCTTCAGGATTTCTCTGGAGAAACCTTTTAATTTAGTTTAGATTGTAGAGGCCGACGCCTGTTAATGATAAGAAAACCATCTTCCTGCAATCGAACCAAGTAAAATCTTGGCGGAAAACAAGTCCAAATGGAGGAACTCCGAGAGGGGTGTGAAGTTTCAAGGCCACATGTGGCACTCTACCCAGCTGTGACCGCGGGTCTCGGCCATCTTATTCCATTCCTCGAGTTTGCAAGAAACCTCGTTTCCTCCCACGCTTTCGCCGTAACCCTAATCACACCCGCCTTGGCCCTTTACCCTACGCAGGCTCAATATGTCTCACAACTCCTCGCTTCCAATCCCCACACATTAAATCACGTAGAATTTGCAGAGATTCCTCTGGACGAAGAAGAAGCCACCAAAGATGTCGAAAACCAGTTTTGGGCAAAAATAAGAAAGTCCATACCTCCAATGGAACAAAGTCTGAGGATACTGCAACAGCCGAACCGTCCCTTCTCATCGGTTTGTGCGTTGATATGTGATCTCCTCAATGCGGAATCCCTGGATGTGGGTGCCCGCCTGGGCTTGCCAACCTATGTCTTGTTCACATGCTCTGCGGCATTCCTCTGCTTCCTCTTCTCTGCTCCTCGCCTTTTCCTCTCCAACGGAAACGAGGCTCATCCTGTTTCCGTCACTATTCCGGGGTGGAAGAAGGCCTTTCGTGAGCGCGATTTCCCAGTTCTGTCTCACGGCTTCTTTCGCCACTGCTCTCCCTTACGAGGAATGAAGGCCATTCTCGTCAATACATTTCACGACTTGGAAGCTCACACAATTCATGCGTTGCTGTCTGGAAGCGTAGGAGAAATGGACAGACTACCACCGGTACATGCCGTTGGGCCAATTACGCGCTCGGTTGATCTGCCCCAAGCGGACGGGGAGAAAGAAGAGCGCCTAAAAATGTGGTTGGATAGCCGGGCAAAGGCGTCGGTGGTGTTGGCGTCGTTTGGAACGCGGGGATTGATGTCCAGAGAACAGTTGAGGGAGATTGCGTTAGGGTTGGAAGCGAGCGGTGTAAACTTCGTTTGGGTTGTGCGAGGCATGGGTAAGATTGGTAGTGTTTCCAGTTTGGAATTTGATTTGAGCAGCGTTCTTCCGGAAGGTTTCATGAGTCGCGTTGAGGACCGTGGACTGGTGCTTTCTTCGTGGGCTCCCCAGGTTGCTATTCTTTCGCATCCAGCTGTGGGAGGCTTTGTTTCTCATTGTGGATGGAATTCTGTGTTGGAGGCTATTTGGTTCGGAGTTCCCATCGTTGCCTGCCCTCTTTATGCTGAGCAGCGAATGAATTGTGTGCTCGTTGTGAATGAATTGATGGTGGGTTTGGAGGCTGTCAAAGGAGCGGATGGCTTGGTTGGCCGGACGGAGTTGCAGAGTGTGCTGGAAAAGATGATGGATGGAGAAGACGGGAGATTGATGAAGAGGAATATGGAAGAGTTGAGTTTGAAAGCCAGAAATGCAGTCGCAGAAAAGGAAGGAAGCTCGTTTACCAGCTTGGAAGTTGCATTTAGTGGCCTTTTTAGAGGCACCGAAAGCAAACATAACAATTGAGAATGTTACTAGAAATTGATGAGCATTTTGTTAAAAAATTATTTAATTAGAAAGGTGGGCAGAGCTCTGGAGGCTGCTGTTATATCTCCTTTTCAACAGCCCGCATGCTCCCAACTCTGTTGTACTTCTTCAACAACTGCTCTAAAATTTCTCGGAAAATTGAGTAAAATATCCTCAGTTTCTATGCATTACGTTTTTCTGAGTGAGGCTATCCAAAAACTATTCCAAATTGAAGGAAGGATTATTTCTGGAATAGGCATTTAGTGATTCTGCAGAAAGATTTCCCTTCAACAATAATATCAGTAGACAGCTAGAGTAATAAGATGATTTATCTAAAGATCATAATAATGGAAACGTCTATGCTAGTATGCTGGATTTGTTGAAGCATGATAATTTCTTCCTTCCACGTATGGAGTTAACTAAAACTGAATTGCAGATCTCTTCTCACGTTGAATTATCTACCAGTTCATATTTCTTCACATTTCCTAATAAAATGGAGGGCTAGCGGTCTCCAGATCTGTTGTCCAGGTATGGCAAAAATGTTAGGTTGGAAACTTCTGTCAGTTTTTACCTTTTTGGTTTCCTATTCTAGATAGTGTAAAGCCCTCTATTATATGTGCAAATCTTTGAGTTTGCAAATAGTTTATGACAGTTTCGATTTTGTTATTTATTTTCAATACAGTGTTAGAGTATTTTAATCTTTTATCTTTTATTCTATTCGTATTTTAATAGTCAGAAAATTGGGAATTAATACATATGAATGAAACCTGCTGCCTGGCTTCAATTCGTAAAACATCTGCTTTTCGATAACAACAATTCAGAAAAGGTAATGAAAGAAAAATAGAAGATAGATGATACAAAACAATTGAAACACAGATTCAGCTAATCAACACATTAAAGACTCAAGAAAAATTGCACACTAAAAGAGATACTCAAAGCAGTGAAAAATTATAGCTATTAATAGAGAAGCAAAGAAAATATACATATTTTGCTCAAAATAATTGCTGGAACTACATTAACAGAAAACCAGAGTTGCTGTTTGCATATCTTCTTTTCTACGCTCTCTAAACATATAAACATATATATAGTAGAACACAGTTTTTCATTCAATGTATACGTTGTTGGAAATAAAGCTTCGATTGTAGAGCATGGGAGGCTGCAGACATTATTGACATGATAAGATTGGGCTGTGTCTATACAGCACAATATTTGCACCTTAGTAAACAAAATATGTTGTTACCAGAAGGTATTAGCAACATGTGTGTTAGTCTATTGTATTAACGTATGTTAACAAAATGTGTTAGCAACATGTGTGTTAGTCTATTGTAGTTGTTTACAAATTACTAACATACGTTAATACAATAGACTAACACACATGTTGCTAATACCTTCTGGTAACAACATATTTTGTTTACTAAGGTGCAAATATTGTGCTGTATAGACACAGCCATAAGATTGACTTCGAAAAAAGAGAACAGGAAATAAGGATAAAGCGAATCATAAAAGAAGTCTTCGTGTATTAAATGAAACAGCTGTGCCCTGCCTGGTGAGTTGGAGGATGTACAGTCAATGAAATAACTCTGGTTGAAATTAAATGTTCCAACAAGTGATACATAAAAACATAGCATATTTAACTTAATTCGGTAAGAAACTTGAAAGCAGATGTTGAAGAACTACTGCAAAGTGTGGGGAGCAGACTCTTGATGTTAAAACAGAGGCAATAACCAGAAACACACAATGCTAAGGAAACCCAAATATTCAGCAAAGCAGAGGATAAATACAAAGACACAAAATCAATCTATAAATAAGAGGCAATGTAATCGGCTGCAATCAATCAATCTTTTAAAGGACGCCATCTATGCTATTAGTCTTAAGCTGGTTCTTGTTGTTAATGTCATCATTAACCTTATAGACTAGCAGATATGAAAATTCTGAACAGCTTGCCACTTGCAAAGGCAAACAGTTCAATTATTGACACCTCCATCTTTGCATCGATTTGTGTGTTATTATTGATGTCTGAGTCTCCAGGACGGCAGCAACGATGGTATGGGGTATGCATAGCGATGGCAGGCGTGGTGGGCATGGCAAAATATTCGGCAATGAGAAATGAATGACATCCATTAACGATGAGCTCGAAATAGTTAGAATAAATAGGTTTGTAATTCAATAGATTTCTATAGCACACGCATCTCATGAAATTCGAAATAATGTGAGATAGTTATATGCTGTCAGAATGTTCATATAGTCATTATTTTCTTAATCTATGCGTCAAAATAAGTTCCAAGTAAAATGGCTTTGTGAGCTCTATGAACGACAAATATCTTATCCTATCCTTACACTTAATGTATTTTAAATCCTTCTATAATGTGTGTTGGGCCAGTGCTTCATAGACAAGAATCAACGCACTGATGGGCGCCACTATTTTCAAAGGAAATATGGTCTCAAGGGGTTGTCATTTTTGGTTGAATATTTTAAAAAGGGCTTTAGAATATTTATTGTAAATGCAATTTGGCAGATGTGGATGCAAAATGTGGAATCACTATATCATGTGTGGATTCAAAGTAGAAGCCTGGCAAGTAAACCGCATACGATATGCATTGAAGATATGAGAACCCATGATTGTCTTGGTCGTGGGTTATGCAGGGATGAAGCGTGTGAGCATTTGACAGGGTTCCTCAAAGAAGTGTGGTCTCAAACCAATATGGTCTCATGGAGTGTTTTGATTGCAGGCCGTGCACAATGAGTTTGTTTTCTGATAAAAATGGCTTTAGAAACTCTCGCACCAAATGCAAATAGCAGGTGTAGAGCCGTCTTTCCCACAGCTATGTAACAAATGGATATGCACAGAATGAATCGGTGAAAAGGCTTAAAAAATGACCAACCAAATACAGTTGCAAGTGGATGCAGAGTCAGATTTATAGCAAAGGGCTTTAGAAATTAAAAATAAATGTAAGCAACAGACTCAACAATCTTTTCCACCAAAGTGAAGGAAATGAATGTTCTGCAAATCAGATATTTTGGGAAAGATGACAAGTGGCAGCATCAAGTTAAATCTGGAGTCTCCTTCCTTTCTACATATTTCATTTTCTTCTCATTTGTAAGGGTTCCAGATTTTCTGATTTCTATAAGTGCAGGCAGAACATTCGTAAATATTGTAAAATTTCTTAGACTAGGATGCAAGCACATAGTTAGTTTCTCTAGTTTATAATATCTTTGTTGCTTTGAACTGAGTTTCATGTTTGAAGGCTTATCATGCAATTGTCTCCAATTTGAAAGCATAGGTTTCTTTAAATTGAAATAATCAACGATTGTTCAACTTTGCAGGCACATTTGTTGTCTTGGGTTTTATTTGTTATTGTCTTCTGTTGTAGCAGCAATGTAATTTATACTTTGGTAAATGAGATGGGGATTTTATGGCTTAAGATGGATTATGAAGAATGGTTGTGTGATATGCATTTGTGATCTTGTTATTACTAGATGATAACAATTCTATGATCTTCAAGGCATGTTCAAAGTATTTCAATGGAGGGTGCTTCTATTTGACTTTTATGCCCTTACTTAGTCATGGTCAATCTCTTACAAGTTTTTTTATCAGTTTGGTCACATTAAAATCTAAATTTATTTTAATTTCTATTTATATAAGTAGGTGTAGTTAGTTCATTCTCCGTGATATACAAAGCTGAATGGGAAGAAGATGTTACAACCTTGTTAATTGGTATTTTCTTGTTCTATACAAAAAATTACTAACAGTTGGAAGGACTTGATCTCCCATCTTGGTTACAATTTCCTCCATGTGCACATCTGGCACATGTGGTGGGACAACCATTTTCCTTTTTAATTGATTTTGTTTACTACTTGATACAGGTAGTTTGTTTATATTTCCAGACAACAATATTTATTCCATGCTTGTTCTATACATTTGAATGATTCTGTTATACATAAGATGATGGTACATGTTTAGCATTTTATTGAAAAGTTCACATTTCTTTGAGCCATTGCACTCATGAGATGAATTTTCTCTTCAACAAAGTTGTTTATGACTCCACATTTTGTGCACATGCCTGCTTAGGTATTTGCAAATACAAAAACTGATAAAAATCTGTAAGCTTTATGTTGAACTCTTGTATGACAATTCAAATTTTTTTTGTACGCTGCATTATGACGAATTGTTCCTATGCCAAATCTATGATTCTATATTTTGTATGCGTGGTTTCGAGGGCATTTTAAATTATAATATCTAACAAAAGTCTACCTCTCAGCGTATCTTAATGGATGTTCATATGCAGTTTTAGAAATCTCATTCTTTAGCACTAGTATAGGAAAGGTTGTGGAATTTGGTTTAAACAGTTGCCTGTTGTATTTGTTTAACCTCTAAAAACTCTCCAATATATTTTATATGGACCCCTAGAATCATTCTACGCAGATCAGACAATCATTGCATTCAATGAAATGACATCTTTTCAAGGCATTTTGTAAATTACAAATTATGTATATATTTACTTTTGAAAAAAAATATATTAAAATGATTGATTGTCAAAAATAATTATTTATAACCAATTAATTATAATTTTTAAAACACCAAGAATAATTAATTAAAAATTACATTAAAATAGGTATAATATAAACGTTAAAGTGGAAAGAACTTGGAAATCATCTCCACAAAACTAGAATGCAGAATCACTATTCTCAAAATATTCGCTAGATTTTACCCATTCTTTAGTATGCTCGCTAGAGTTGTTTAGTATTTTACCCTATCCCTAGATTTCAGTAAATTATGTAAGATGATTCACTAATCCCAAAATATTCTTAAATTTCAGTGATTCTTTGTCTATGTGCTAATTTTTTTCCTCATTAGGTTTCCCAATCAATGCTTTGTACAATGTTTCAATGAGCCTTCTCAATCACGGAGTATAAAGATCTACAGTCTTAAATGCGGAAATAAGTTATTCTTAACAATCCAGAAAAAAAGATTCATAAAAGCAGAGCAGATTTAACTCGTTGAGAAATTTTATAGCAGATGAAAAAGCACTATGAAGTTGAAGAAATTAATAAACATACAGAAATTGCTTGACATTGGACAATGAATAAATCTTTTTATTCCTCCAAATGAAATTACAAACCCTTCTTAATCAGAACTCAAAGATAAGACTTTGTATATAGAGATCTTAATAAAACCCCAGAAAACTCATGCAGAAACTACACTTCTTTCCATTCGATTGGAAGAAATTACAGTCCCAACAGAACTGCGAGGAAGAGATGGGCTGTGAATAAGAACGAGCTATAACAACAGCCTCCAGACTCTGCCTACCTTTCTATTTAAATAATTTTTTGACAAAAACGCTCATTAGAGTCTTGAATAGTTATGTTTGTTTTTCGGAGGAAGCTATAACAAGGCCACTGAATGCAGTTTCCGTTCTGGAAAATCTTCCTTCCTTCTCTGTGACTGCAATTCTAGCTTTCAAACTCAACTCTTCCATATTCCTCCTCGCCAATCTCCCCTCTTCTCCATCCATCACTTTTCCCACCACACTCTGCAACTCCGCCCGGCCAACCAAGCCATCTTCTCTCTTGACAGCCTCTAAGCCCACCATCCATTCATTCACAATTATCAAGCAATTCATTCGCTGCTCCCAATAAAGAGGCCAGGCAACAATGGGGACTCCAAACCAAACAGCTTCCAGCACAGAATTCCATCCGCAATGAGAAACAAAGCCTCCCACAGCCGGATGAGAAAGGATCGCAACCTGAGGAGCCCAAGAAGAAATCACCAGTCCCCGACCCTCAACACGGCTCAAGAAACCCTCTGGGAAAACCTCCCCTTCCAAACTAGAACTGAAAGTAGGAGTAGGGTTACTATTATCTCTAATGCCCCGCACAACCCAAACAAAGTTTACGCCGCTCGCTTCAAACCCTAACGCGATCTCTGTCAACTGTTGTCTGGACATCAACCCCCACGTTCCAAAGGACGCTAACACCACCGAAGCCTTAGCCCGGCTGTCAAGCCAAAATTTCAGGCGCTCTTCTTCCTCCTTCTCTGCCTCGGGAAGATCAACTGACCGCGTGATCGGGCCAATCGCATGTACCGGCGGTAGGCGGTCGATTTCCCCAACGCTTCCGGAGAGCAGCGCATGAATTGTGTGAGCTTCCAAGGCGTCAAACGTATTAACGAGAATGGCCTTCATCGCTCGTAAGGGAGAGCAGAGGCGAAGGAAGCCATGAAACATTGGAGAGGACTTGTTGTGAAACATGTCTGGAAAATCGGCCTCATGGAAGGGCTTCTTCCAGCCCGGGATATTGACGGAAATTGCAGAAGTCTCGTTTCCGGCAGACGGAAAAAGGCGAGGGATAGAGAACATGAAAGAGAGGAAGGCGGCAGGACCAGTGAAAAAGAGATAATTTGGCAAGCCCAGGCGGTCGGTGAAGTCCAGAGTTGCCACATGGAAGTAATCAGATATCAACGCACAAACAGGAGAGAAAGGGCGATCGGACTGTTGCAGTTTTATCAGACTTTGTTCCACCGCAGGCATGGACTTGCTTATTTGTTGCAGGAAGTAATTTTGGACTTCTTTGGTGTCTTCTTCATCGAAAGGAATGTTTGGAAGCTGTACTTGACGGATCGTGTTGGGATTGGAGGAGAGGAGGTCTGAAACATATTTAGTCTGCGAAGGGGTGATGTTCCAGGCGGATGTGATTAGGGTCACGGCGAAACCGTGGGATGAAACGAGGTTTCTTGCAAGCTCAATGAAGGGAATCAGATGGCCCAAACCCACAGTTGGGTAGAGTGCCACATGTGGCCTTGAACTTTCACAACCAGCTTGGGGTTTCTCCATTCAGTCAGTCCTTTTTCCACCCAAATTTGTTTTGCTGGCTACACTATTTCAAGCAAGGTTGCGATTTGAGGAAGATGACTTTCGTAATATTAGAGAAGACTAGAGTAGTCTTATGATAGAATATATGTCCGGAATGCCGCCCGTCCAAGCTGAAAAGGAAGATAAAGGAAACTTACCATCTACGACAAAATGCAATTATAATATTATTATTTCAACCCCAATATTTTATTTCAACAACTATAATTACGTCGTAGGCGTTTCCCTCTTGGAAAGCCCCGGCCTGATATGTGCATCCAACGGCTGGAGGTGCTGGAGACGGCAATGACTGCCATTGAAATAATCTTGGCCATCCGTCGCTTTCCACCGTCTGTCCATCCCCCACCAGCTGTCTGTCGCTTTCCACCGTCTGTCCATCCCCCACCAGCTGTCCATCCCCAGCTGTCCGTCCACAGGATCCGAATCTACTCCACACGATCCGAATCTGAGATTTGATGTACTAAAAAGCAAGACAAAACCAGAAAATATCTACAAAAGTCCAAAAGCAATCCCAATTTAACCTGATACTTTGACACAAAACCAGACCAAAATAGCCACAAGCCCCTGTCTATACGAAGTAAAACCAGCTTTCATACTTAGTGAGAAATGTTTGCTTCGCTTGATTAAGGTTCTTTAGATCTGCAATCCGGAGTG
>MU224108.1:44906-88885 GCA_018584345.1 Thuja plicata
TCTATGACTGTGTAGTTGCGTATTTTCTAGAAAATAAAGCAATTAATGATCTTAAATTAGAAAAAGTTAAAAAAAATAACAATAAAAAAAATTTTAAAAATAAAAATAAAAAAATGGACAAAATAAATCACAACATTAAATTAAACATTAAAAATTAAAAAAACTCAAAATAAAACAAATAAAAAAAATGGACAAAATAAATCACAACATTAAATTAAACATTATTAAATTTTTTTAAAAAAAATTATAGTCTTTGTCGAATTCCAATTCCAATTCGAAATGTAGAACCAAACATAGAACATGGAGTGTTTAATTCCAATTCCAATTCGAAATTGTTGAACCAAACGTAGAAGTTAGAATTTGTCAGTTCCAATTCCGATTTCAAAATTGGCAACCAAACACAGAAGATGGATTGACTAATCCATCTTCCGGGTCAACCAAACGGTCTTGGAAGATGCAAAACTGGAATTTCAAAACCCGATTTTGAGATAATCAGGTTTTGAGTCAAATTCCAATTCCCCAACCAAACAGGGCCTTATAAATTACCCTAGGGAAAAAAAGGAAATTACGCCACTAAACGACAATAAAATGCCATTTGTAAAATTGACAGGGGCCGACCTATCCAAAACTCCACACGCAGATTTTTGTTCACGATTACTTGAATTTCAGATGAAATATATATTTTATTTTAAAACAGGAAGTTTGCTACCATAGTTAGATTAAGTATGGAGATGTTTTAGGGTTTATTTCATTCTAAGATTTATGCGAAGAGGATGAAGAGAAAAACATAGGACCTCCTTATCAAGCTTTTTAACAGTCTTCGACAAATTTGAAACTGAAATTCTTGCCTGATTTTACGAGATCATTCTGATTCAGTGTCTCCAGAATGCATGAAATTTCGCCTTTTGAAATAATGGGGAGAAAGTTTTTGGAAGAGGAAAAAATAGGGTACTTGGTTCCTTCTCCACCAAGTTCCCCAAATGCCAGTTTAGAGGTTGTTGAACCCTCCAGTTGTGACGGGACATTGATTATAATACTAGCAGGTTTTGTTGTGTCTCTGTTGTGTGCAATGGTCGTAAGCAGATTGGTACGTTGTGCCTGTGCATGGATTGCCGAGATGACTGGGATTAATTTTTCCCCTGTTGTTGTTACTGATACATCTACTGCTCAAACTAGTATTAGTAATGGCGGCAACAACACTTGTGTGAAGAAATTTTGTGTTAACACACTACCTAGTGTTGTGTATAGCAGGGAAATGGAGTCTAGAGGCACAGACTGTGCAATTTGCCTGGCAGAGTTTGTGGAAGGGGAAGGGATATTTTGAGAGGGAAGGGATATTTGCATGTTATAGATAGAAAACATTATCTTCTTTAAGAACCACACAATCGTAACTTCCCTTTTTTGGCGTGTACAGATTTTCCAGAGCAAGGAAAACGTGAACGAATTTTGGAAATGCATGACATATGGTTGAAGAATATCATTTACTTCGGTAACAGGAAACAGATGTATAACAGATTGTAAAGTGACCAAAAAAAAATGCATTCTATGGACGGTCAAGATTGTTTCAATGGCAGTCATTGCCATCTCCAGCAGCTGCAACCGTCCATCACAAAAAACAGGCTGGGGCTTTCCAAAATAGAAATGCCTACGGTGTAAATATAAGATTTATATTTCTTTCAATCACATCCCATTAGGCATTTAAGCATTAGTTATTTAGATTTTTTATTGATGTAAGCAACAAAATGGAAAATAGGAATATTAAAATACAAAATAAATTGCATTAACAACTCAAATTCCTATTTAACAATTATATCAAATTTTAAGATAAATATTCATTCACTTGTTAGGAATGTGAATAGGATTCAACAACAAAATACTAAATTTGACTAACAACATATTTTAATATGGTGGTTTTACATAAAAAGTCATTGACATGAAAATGATAAAGGAATTATGGTATGTATAGAATTTCTCAAAAAAAAATCAAATCGATGATGAGGATAAGAATAGGGAACTGAGTTAATTAGATCTTGGGGAAACTTTACAAGTTAACACTTGGTTGTTAAGAAATATTTGATTTAAGTCAAGTGAAAGCACTTACAATCATTGCATATAAACTTATTTTTTTACATTGAATTTATTTTTTAGTTCATATAATTTGAATTGTTATACTTTAATCCAGACAAGCTATAAATGGTCCTCATTAATAAGTAAATATTCATTTAATTATTTTACTATATTATTGATTTAATTTGAGTGCCTAAAAATAAACTATTATTATAGCACACAATATTGGCTACCTCAGATATACAATATATAGTTCACACTTAATCTATGTATGTATGTATGTATGTATGTATGTATGTATGTATGTATAGATAGATAGATATGTGTGTGTATACACATGGTAGATGATTTTGGGAAAGTGAGAAATTATTTATTTAGAAATTTATAAATATTTTATTTATATTTTACTTGATATAGGTGTGAATTTTCTTAACATCTGTGCATGTGTATAAATTATAAAGCTCTAGTTCTATATTTGATTGTGTCTTAGGAAATTATAATTTCCTTAATATTATCAGTGAAGGTTCAATATTTCCTAAATTTGCAATAATAATCCAATTATTATTGAAGCCATATCATTTTCATACAAAGTAAGGCCCACTTTAAGAATTATGTTTGTCTTAGGATCGACAATTCTTCTTATTCATGAGTAATTCTAATCTTTCAAAAAAAATAAAGAAAAAATATAATTATAATTATTAAAAAACATTAGTAAAATACCACATTCGCATAATGAAGAGGTTTTCTATATTTACAAGAAGAAACAGTCGTCGATCATTGAGTCTATGAAGAAGAGTCCTTCTTCTCCGAGGGGTAAGAAAATTGTTATTTCGGATGAGACAGATTTGAGTATTATCTTTCTGATGAGTTTATTCTAGATTCTATGGATCACTATGTTGCAAAGGAAAAGGGAAAAGATAGCACCATAATTGGAAAGACCAAAGGAAAAATTAAAGGGCTAGATCCCATTCGATTATGGTTAGAAGAGTTTCTTCCCATGTGAAAAACCAAGCCTCTCCATTTCTTTCTAGGTCATCCTCCCCTATTATGAAGGGTTTTTTGGAAGAGGGGAAGGGGTTTCAAATTGAGATACCAGTGGATTTGGAAAATGACACTTTGAATGAAAAAGGTTGATCTGTGTGGGAGAAATCTATAGTGTGTTATAGGGTCAGAAACATTATGGACAATCAGGAAGCCTTGTTTTCCTGGATCATTTCTAAGATTGGTGCTTTGAAGGATAGATCATCTTTGTCCCAAAAGTTGGAAGATATTCTGGCTAGTACCCACTCTCTAGCAAAGGCCATTAATGATCTTAAGCAAGATCATGAACAAAAAATCAACAAGCTTAATGAGGTAGTTAGCATGATCCAAGAGAAGCTTAATGACGCTGTTTGAGTTTGAATTTGAATTCTCCCAAGGAAATAATTCATTTTTGTTGCAGGAATGGTGGTGTGTAGGCGTGTGCTAATTCTAAGAGTGTATGGATGATTATTGTCTTTATTTCGGGAGTGAGTCTGACATGAGTAAGGAATTAGATATTTTGTTGGCCTCTCATGAGGTTCATAAGGATTATCTTTTTCCTTAAGCTCCTTCCTAGTTGATGCCAGAGAATGTGCACTAGGGGGGATTCCTTCGAATCTTCACTAGGGGTTTTGGCTAAGGTTTCAAAGGTTGGCCACTATCAGAAGTGGATATATCTTTTGGGATCCCACCTTAAAGGTAAAAGTGTCTTCCATGTTTCTCATTTTCCTAACCCTATTTATGACACCTTTTCTATCTCTATAGTAGATTGCATAGTGGAGAAGGGGATTTACTGGATGGATTATTCTCTAATTGGCAAGTTTATTAGGTCGGACCCAAATATTGAATTAGTTTGTGCTTAGGTAGCTAAAAAATGGAAAAATAAAAGGATAGATACATGTGGTGGCTATGGAAAAGGGCTTCTTCTCATTCTCTTTCACTTCTGAAGAGTATTTAGTTGTTGTCCTCTCAGAAGGTCCTTAGTTGTTGGGTCACTCTATGATAGCTCTCAAAAGGTGGGAACCTAGGTTTAATCCAAAGGACTGGTCCTATAATGTTGTCCTCGTTGAGGTTAGGCTCCCAAGTCTTCCCACTAAATATTGGGATGATGATATTTTCAAAGGATTGACAACTTGTTTTGGCAAGATTTTGTTAGTTGATCCCATGACTTCCTCTAGAAAAAGATTTTTTTATGCCTAGATTTGTGTCAATGTCAATCAATCTATAGACTTGTCCTTTAAGACCAGCAATAATTCTAAACTTGGTGTCTAGTCTTAAGATGTTGAATTTGAATCCATTCCTTTTGTGTGCTTGCATTGCAAGAAAGTGAGAATTTAGGCTAAGTATTGCCTATCTAAAGCCTCAAAATTTTCTACGAAGGTTTGAGAAGAAGAGCCCCTAAGAGATTTGACATTCTCCCTTTAAAATATTGGCATATTACATTAATATTAGGTTATATTGCTAATGAGATAGTTTGGTAGTTGGGAAGTTACATTTATGTTGCTCAATTTTTCAGTTAAAATAAGGCTTTATAAGCCAATCTACAACAATTTAATAATCATCCTGACAACATCCAAATGAATTCATTATTCAATCAAGTTCTTCTACTTTGTTTTTTTTCATTTGGTATTAGATCATTCAATATATTTGTACTTGAGGTTTCTTTTGCTTGCAGTATGTAGGATGAATGGCGGTAGGATAAAAATTAGGGAGGGTGACTATTGTAAAGTCTAAATGATAGAATAAAGGGGTGAGCCTACTACTGGTGTCATCCAAGTTGCAGGTTTATGAGTTTAATGACAAGGATGTTAGAGGAATTAGTTTTTCATCAAGTATATTGTTAGTCGGAATAGGACTATTCACTACCAGGAGTGCTTCAAGAACAACATGGCCAACATCAGTAGTAGAAAAGTGTGAGAAGGAATATTTTAAAAGTTATGGTGTAGAATAACAAGAAAACATTTAAAAAATAAAATCTGTTATGGTTCGATTAGTAGCAGAATCTAAAGACCATGTTTTAAAAAAATGTTATTTGGCATGATAATTTCAACGCAGTATTATTGCAAAATTATTATGTTCTCTGCTACAATTTTGTCATTATATTATGTTATAAGCCAATTTTATCTTCTTTAAACATTGAATCTTCAAAACATTTAGAGGAAGGCATTGCAGACTATGAATTTTGAAGCAATATGGTTCATTGTTCTTTCTCCTTCTCTATGAAATCAGTTATATAAATTCCTTTTTTCTTTATACCTTCTTATTGCATTTATATTAAGTCTTTTTCAACAAATTTTTATTTTTTTTGAGCAAAAATGGTTGAGCCATTATAATTTATATATATATGTTTCAAAAGGCTTGGGAGGGAAAGAAACAAATAAGAAAACCCTCCTTCATTGCCAATACAAACATAAGCATGATAATCCCCAACGTGCCTGTGACACAAAAGTTATGAGAACCCAACCCATACAATTGGCTCAAACAGACGCCATGAAATCATATGACAAAAGAAACGGATCCTCTTAAAGGTATTCCAAGTATGTTGATAAACAAATGGCTGTCCAAAAAACATTGTCTGAAGTAAGTAAAGGCCTAGAAGCATATACCCCATTTATTGATCATCTACTCAAAATGCTCGACATTCCCTTTTACTATGGCACCCATGCCAATCGGTAATAATCACCACACAAAACAAAACTAAACATCCCAAAAATCTGAGAGTGTCATGAGAAATTTAGAGACCCCAAAAAATATTTCCCATAAGCCCATTACCTAGGTTTAACCTTTCCATGACAGTGGCATGGACATTTGCATTGGCGGCTGGAGGAGACTGATTCTGATGAAGAAGGCGAAGAATGGGAAGGTGAAGAAGTTCCTGCAACTGGTACTACCAAACCCTTGTCGTTCAAATAATTGAGAATGATAGCCATGCTATCAAACAGGTTATATGTGTCCGCCATGATAGTGGTGGGTATAAATTCCACCAGAGGGCCCGTGCTTCTCCTAAAGGTTGCAGGATCCTTAGCAGTAATGTCAAGCTTAAAGGAGTTATAAAGCTTAACAATTTTTAGATCTCGATCGAACCGACTAGGGGGAAACAATCCTCCCACCCAGGCTTGGGATTCTCTCATATTATACCCCAAAATAGCCTTATGGATGATGCCAATGGACACAAAATCAGGGTTAACTATCCTATCTGCCATTTCCATGAATGGAATATAATCCTAGGTGAGATCATAGAAATTGGACAAGAAAATAGAAAGCACCTGAGAATTAAGAAGAAGGATATAAAACATCTTCGCCAATAACTGTACAGACCGCATCCAAAACGGCTTGTGGAAGAACTCTGAAAGCCACCTTCATTTGACGCTGAAGATAGTTGTCTGGAACAGGACACTCCCATTCTAGAATTGGAATTCGGATGCGAAGATTAAAAGGGCAATACTCCATTTAGAACGGGAATGACTGAGAGAAAATCCAACACACAGCCTAAAAGAGAGTTGAAGCCAAGCAAAGCCAGACAACGGAAAGGAGAAAGTACGAGGATTCTGAGCTGAATGAGAATGTTATATAACCAACGCAACTAAGATAGACAAAAATCTCAGCCCGTGTGAAGAGAGCCAATACTACACTTGTTGGTTTCGCATCCAAGTTTCCAAAAATCAAGGCACCACCTCAGCTAATAAAACTAAATACTTTGTGCCCACATGCCTGAAGAAACTTAAAGTCGTCATGAGTACCAATCCAGATCGTACTAAACTTGATGACATGTGCACCCTTGCAATTAACCCAAACCATGGCCATGTACAAGAAAATAAAAGCATCTGTCAATTCATCCCACGCAAAAGGAGATATCAATCTAGAAATGACGTCACAGCACCCAAGTGACCCAAAACCAAAGCAGCCCCCAAAAAATATAATAAATTAGTGCCGTCAAAAGTACAAATTTGAAAGTGGCATTATTTGCAAAAGCACTTTTCGGTCTGGCTAAATGACGTCATGTCCTTGAGAAGATCCAAGTATGCATGAGAGAATCCGAGAGCCAACTAACCGCAAAATGAGTGCCAATTGTGAAGCAACATCCCACAAAACTAGAGTACAGGCCAAACAGTCTACTGAAAAAGAGGAAAAATATAGGCGAGAGGCCAGACAGAATGACACAAATTATCAAGAAAGGAATGAGGTTCCTATCTCCCACCTAGTCCTTGATCCACTACTCAAAGCTCAAAGTACCCCGATCGAGGAAATCTCCCTACTATACCAATCAAAACCTTTGACCATAATCAGAGCCTTAGCTAGGGTATCAACATTCCAAACTATAGCACCAGAGTTTAAAACGGCTCCTTGATTAGCCAACCAATCTGCTAGCCCATTCACTTCTTTGTAGCAATGGGAAATCTTGTATTTTGTGAACTGAGGAAGAATTTTCCTAGCATTATCCAAAATATAATTGATCTCCCAATTAGGTGAACTTTGGAGAGAGAGAGAGCCGAAGTAATAATTTGGGAGTCCCCTTCGATATGAATATGCTTAAATCCTTGGGAGGCAGCAGTTGATAGGCCCAAAAACAAAGCCCTGGCCTCCGCAATGTTGTTGGAACCAATTGGAATTTTAGAGCTAACAGCACTGATTACTGTCAAATCAGAATCCCTAAGAACAAAACCAACTCCAGATTCCCCTGGGTTTCCCTTAGATGCCCCATTAAAATTTAACTTAACAAAGCCCTTGTCTGGAGGTATCCACTTAATATTCTTGCGAATATCATTGCGAATATCAATTTTAGGTTTTTTACCAAGGAGGACCCCTTTAAACGGGATAGTTATAGAGATCCACTCATTAAGGATTTTAGAGTCTTGTGAGGTAAATGTGGATGATAGGGATTTGGATTTGAAAGCAAACGAATTTACCATTTCCTAAATTGATTTAACAGCAAAATCACAAACTTGAGCAGAGGAACAGAATTCCTTTCTAAAAATCCTCTTATTTCTCTCCCACCATATGCTCCAGGTGACTGCTGCTGGAATGACTCTCCAAATATGGCCAAAGAAAGATTCTCTATATAGAACTGGCCACTGCTCAATAATACCAGTAAGTGAATCAGACAGGGGACCTTGCCAACCCAATTTACCCAAAATATAATACCAAATTTCTTGGGTAAAAGAGCAGGAGGCAAACAGATGGTTAACATTCTCATAACTAGTTTTGCATAAAACGCAAACAAAATTGTCGACAATGCCAAGTCTGTGGAGTCAATCACTAGTGAGGATTCTGCTGCGAATTGCCAACCAGAGAAAGGATCCTGCTTTAGAAAGTACAACCGAGTGCCAACAAAATTTAAAAATAGGTTCCTGCAGATGTATACCATGCTTCTTCAGATGTTGATAACCTAATTTGACTGAATAATTCCCGTTTGGCGCAGCTAACCAAATGAGTCTGTCACTAGAGGAGTTAACATATAATAACCTTTGATCCAACTGATCTTTAAGACACGTGTATTGATCTCGAGGAATGTCTACACTAGTTGAAATCTATGCCTTAAAAAATCATCTCTATGAATATGAAAATATTATGGCACACAAACTTGAACCTAGAGTTGTTGAAAGGTTAAAAGTTTTATACTTTGTAATCTCCGCCTTATGTTTTTACATTCATGATGTTTATTCCTTTAGGTGTGTCATCGGATTTATATGCCACTTTTCTATACCTTTACCAATCTAGGCTTCTTTGAACTCCTAAAATTACAAATCAAAATCCTTTAATGGGCATCTTAAAGGTTGGTGTTCTAGTCATTCAAACATTAGTATTCGTTCTAGTTTGGATGTTTGAACTTACACATTGATGAAAACTTAAACCTGGGTTTTTCCTAACACGTTATAGAACATAAGCCTTGTTTTTTCTCATTTCAAAGGTTTATGCACATTTTCTCTTTCTTTTAAGTTTTTTTCTCACTCCCTTTATTGCTACAAGATTATTAAAACTCTCAAATAGTGAAGCTTTTCTATAGAGATCTCTTTCATTGTGTCAAAGTTAAATTAAATGTTGTCACATTTCAAGCCAAACCCATTAGCACAAGTGAATTTAAACATTTCCAATTGAAATTTAATTTAACATATACTCTAGCTCGAATCATTCTAGATATATTTGATATAGGTCGTAACTTTTTCAACTAGAAGTGTCCACTAAATAAATATGTACCATCGTATTCAAACCAATTTACAAAATATCAAAACACTTGATATTTTTAAACCTCCTATGTAAATAATATTTTTTAGCAATTTGAATATATGCAAAAATTTAAGGAAAATAGTTAATTTTGTGAATGTGTGTGTGTGTGCGCGCGCGCGCATGTGTGCATGAGCACATGAAAACAATGAATGGATTCAATGTCAAACTACTTGCATACATGATAATCACTGAGTTCATAATATATGAATACTTATGCTTGAAATTATAGACTAGTAATGACCACCATGGAAAATGTGTAGAACATAACAAACAAACTCATGTTAAAACATAGCAAGTAAAACATTCTAATAGAGAGTTCACAAGTCACAATTATTATGTTTATAAAGAAATCAAAATTGAAAACTAAAATTGAAATCTCCTTGTCAAGCTACTTGCATTGAAGGAGAGTATTTCATTTCCAATCCAACTATTGTTCCATAGTTAAAAGCTTCTACCAGATCATTAATTGAAAAAAAAAACTTATTATTTGAGCATTAATTTTGAATTAATGATTTAATATGTTACATATCTTATTGAAACCTTGTCTAAAATATTTTATACAAATGAAGAGTGTAAGAAGTATACATATAAGTCTCTCATATATAGGCAAGGATGATTGTGTGAGAAAGTAGGAGTAAAACTCTGACAACCCCTCCAAAGATGCAACATTGTGAACTAACTTGACAAGTGTGTAATACGTATAAATGCACTAGGTGTCTCAAGTGATGAGGACATATCTCTCAACCACGTGAGGTGAGACAAAAGCATAATATAAACTAAGTAAACTTAAGCTATGTGTGAATAGGTCAATCCTAGAAATGTGATTATCTAGTTAATAATAGGATGACTCTACGTACACTAACATCCTTCATTAAGTGAAACTCAAGGATTAATGTATGAATGATGATGAGTCTCAGCTTCTAGGCCATGTTAGGTACACATGACCAAATCTATCACAGAGCAAAGAAAAAGTAGAAAACCCAATGGGAATAAAACTCCTCTCCAAAAGAGAAATGATGCATGAAATGAAATGTACATGTGAGTAAGATAAGTGATAGATGCAAGAAATCAAAAAAATTTAAAAAAAAAATCAAAACATTACCAAAATGACACTCTAATGATAGGGCTATGTACAAAAAACATAATATGTAAAGGAATGTTCTCTCATTGCTCTAATTATGAGCTCATTAGAAAGTGTGAATTGACATTGTACATTTGTATATAATAGACATTATTGTGTTCATCATTCCTTCACTTATGGAACATTATCAATTCATGCTTTCTCATTTTCGCTCATTCCAACAACATTAACTAGATCTCACGATAATTGTATCATCCAAAAAAGTAAGCACCCTTGATTAGGTGCTCATTTTAGCCCCATTTTAGTATTTATGGGTTCCCACATTGATTTCATGCTCTTCTAATGCTTATTGGACCTTCAAATTTATATTCTTCAAATTTATATTATAAGTCCTTTATTGATTCAATTTCTTCAAAACTCAAGGTTAGCCCTTATTTTTAAGTGTACTACCCAGTTTTTCTTCCAATCAAATAATAGACCCTATAGCCCTATTTTTGCCTTTGTGACCTGTTTCGACCTTGGATTGAGTTGTACCCAAAAATCCTACACATACCCTATTTCCCTGACACCCAATCCAAATTCTGGCTCATTTTTCCAGGTACTGAATGCCATTGGTGTTCTATCCCCTAGGAATTATGCCCAAATTTGGCCCAAGCCCCTATGATGGGACATTTGTGGGAGATTTGCTTCCCTGGTTGGCATGTTAGAGTTTTAACCCCTGAAATAATGGATTGAGTATATAAACCCTCTATCTCTTCTCATTTTGGTATCCATTACCAAGTGCAAGCACTCACTATCAATTTTTCAAGTATTCATGATCAAGCAAGCAATCAGAGTTCAAGATCTCTTCTACAATTAAGCATCCAAGTCTTCAATCCTTAAAAGCATTCCTCATCTTCTTCATCAAGCATTGTTGGAAAACTGCAATATCCATCATTCAAGGCATTTATTTCATGATTTCATTTTGAATCAATCTATTGCATCAACATTGGTGATCACATACAAAGAAACATTAAACCAACAAGGTATAAGGTGATTTACAACTCAGATCTAGTTTCTATTTATTTTTTCCTTATGCAATTTCCTTTCATTTTCAAGGTTGATTCCTAAATAGGGATTTCACTAAGGCAAACTCCTTTAGCCAACCTTCTTTCCCATTTTTCTATGTGCAGAAATAGGTTACGGAGGCACCAGATGTGAATCAGAAGGATCAGACACAGTTACAGAGACCTTGAAAATTTCATCCAAAATCATTGGGTATAGAATGCCATTGGAGATATATCCCTAGGTAAAGGATGAGTTTTGGCCTATCCCCTGCATTTTCAACACAAATTTGGAAGATTCAATTTACCGTCTTCAGGTCCCAAATATGTTGTTACAGGTCATTTCAAGATTTTGAAAGTTGTAAATTCAAGTCTGAAAACTCACTTCTCCTATTTCATTTGCAAGTGCATTCAAATCATTCTTTATTCCCTTTCACATCAGTTTTCTCAAGTGGGTTAGATAAGAATTTCTATTATTTAGTCTCTTGTATGTCCATATCATTCCTCTCCTCAATTCTAAGCAACAAAAGGAATAAAACCCCTTCAAGCACGGATATTACATTGGCATATTTTAAGTGGTGTTAAGAATATTCGTCTTGAGGTTGATTTGTACTCAAATTTTCCTAATGAATTAGAGAAAATAATCCTTTTATGTGATCTCATTTTCCTATTGTACATATTGGTGAGCCCAACTCATAACATTTCCAATTCTTATTCGGTGTCTACATTTGATTTGTATGCATTACATTGATGCATTTAGTTTTATCAAATTTAGATTTATTTCATTCATGCATTTCCTTACATAGGCATATTTCAAAACAATACAAAAATATTTCATTCCATGCGTTAGTTAGTAATCATTGCAATTCACATCGATCCTTTCATTTCTTGTTTATGCACTTGCATGGAAAAAAATAAACATATAATTTTGCATATGTTATGTGTTGGTGTGTTTATCATGAATATCTTCTATAGGTTAATTTCATTTTGATCTCCTAAGGACCCTCCTCGATAAGACATATTAAGGCAAGACAATAATCCTTCTCTCAATGATCTCCTTGTTTGGGATGAACCATTACAAGATGATGTTGATTATTCGCTTAATATGCATTTCCCCCATGAGGGTACCTCGGTGAGGGACAATGATGTTGTATTAGAGGAAATAGATATGATTTTCCATTCCCTTAAGGACACTTTACCTTCTATTCATCTCAATGATTTTCCCCTACCAATGAAGACTTAATGAGTGATGACCCTTTTCCTAAGATGTACCCCCTTTATGAGGATATTTTGAAGCAAGAGGAGGATATTATAGATACCTTTCTTGATATCACCTTACCTTCATTTGACATGCCTTTTAGAGATGAAGCACTAATAGACATGCCTAATTTACATTATAAAGATTGTCCTACTCATGTGGATACCTTGAAAATAGATGACAATATCATTATCATTTTCCTTGATGCTCTCCCTTCTAGTGAGAAAACCTTGAACAATCAAGATCTTGATCAAGTCAATGTTGTCAATGTTTTGGGTAGTGAAAATCCTAAGGTCGTTGTCCATCTTCGTCAAGATACCCCTCAAACTCAAATTAAACCTATCATTGTGGTGAAAGGTGCTCAACAGCCTGACTATCATGCAGTTGCCCACACTTATAACACAAGAACTAATAGACAACCTACAAGTTCAGTTGTTCCTCCTTATCTTCCTACTTCTCAATCGACGCTTCCTTACACCCGTCTCCCTCAAAATATTGGAAAGTAATATAATTTAGTAGAACAACTTTGTGTGCCACGATATCTCTTTGGTAGATTCTTCAAACTTCACCTACTTATCATGAAGTGTTACAACAAGCCTTGAGAAATGTGACTGTCCCACCTCCTAGGAAAGACAATATAAATTCCATATTAGAATGTATTAATGTGACCAATAACAAAGCTCAAATTGTTTTCTCAAGATGAATTACCTCCTAAGGAAATTCAAGATCAACATGATTCTCTTATGGTCTTTGTATGTGGCATCGACTTGTTACACAAGATAAATATGGATGTTTCTTTAATCAAACTTGATTCTATTCCTATATGTGGCTTTGACAATGTTGCTAAACAAACCTTGGGTATTATCACTTTTCATATTAAGGTAGGTCATGTTATTTTACCCACACCTATTCATGTCATGTTCGGTGCTCTTATTTATAATCTTCGCTTAGGACAACCATGGCTACATGTTATGCATGTTGTTCCTTCAACACTTCACCGTAAAGTGAAGTTCATCTATAACAACATCATGTATACCCTTGTTGGTGACGATAAGGTCTAAAATTGCTTAAAACTAAAACTTATTCTCCATCTACTCCTAGACCATTTAAACAAAACACATCTTCTCCCCTAAACATAATTCTCCTACAAGTGCCCTTTTGGATGATGATTCGGGGTCATTAGACTTTACGCCATCTTTTGAGGGTGAATACAAAGCTCCTAATTGCTACACAGGACTCCTTAGAGGGCCTAGTGTTTCATTTGTCCAACCTGATTCGCAAGACAATTCGACTACTAATCTTTGACATGGTTTACGATGTATGCAACAAAGCTTCGAGACTCATGAGAAACCTATGGACGGATCAATCTCAAACCCCCTCCTTTGTCAACTCATTTACCATATAACATTTCTTCTATGTCTACCTTTAATCAAGAAATCATTTTGCCTAACCTTATTAGTGCTAAGTTGATTACTCGACCTAAACGGAAAAAGAAGCATAGTCAAAATATTGTGAATCTCCCTTTTTGCATGTATCATTGCTATCATGAACACTCTACTAATGAATGTCAAGCTTTGCATTATAAAATTTAGAAACTCGTTGACTATGATATCATTCACATAACATGTCACAATGAGTTAATTTTCAATGTTGATTTCTTTAAATAACATTTAAGTTCCTATTATGTTGCTCCACAATATGTGACATTGTTATCCTATCCTTTGGGGAATCATCGTCACGCATGGTGGTACAATTTTCACGTGCGATCATACTTTGCGAGTAACATAAGTCCTTAATTTTATTCTTGTCTCTACACTTGGGGGGGCAAGGATAGTATTTTCAATCTCTCTTATCCTTCTCTTAAGGATCCATTTTTCTCTTGGTTAAGTCGCATTTTCTTATCTTGTGATATCCAATCTTACATGGAATTTTTTGTTTACATTAGGGATTCTCTCTTATACAATAGATATGCATCCTTGATCATAACCTTTTCATGGTTCGCAATTGGGTATCCATGGTAAACAAATCGCTTACCTTGGGGGCTAAAAGTGTGTCATCCTTCCTCAAGAATCCCTTTACCGAGCAATAGGGAAGGTGTGAATTATTTCGTTCTTGTCATGCTTCTCTTTTCAGCATCCTTCAATAGGATCCATTTTACACTTCTTGCATGGTATCTCTTTGCATTCATTCCTTCCTTGACCTCATAGGAGTTGTGACCTCTTTGTCTTGGACTGGGTGTTGCTTGTGGGATACCTCATTTGTGTTAAAGGTGTTTTATCATTGTTTCTCGTTTTCAAAATAGTCATCTTTTTCCATCTTAAGGGGGGCATATATGGCCTTCTCATTGCAAATATGTTGTTTACTTTAAGTATTTCAGGTAGAGTACACTAGCATAATACAATTTGATAGTGTCAAATCACTCTCCTTTATACATTTTCGGCAGATTTCCTTGGATACAATGTTTTCCTTAACTATCATTAGGATTGGTTGACTAGCATAACACACCTCTGCTAGACAATTTAACCTATCATTTTTATGGGTTGACTAGCATAACACACCTTGCTAGACCATTGAACCTCTCACTTGCATAAATTTTCATGAGTTGACTAGCACAAGCTAGACTGTCAGCTCCCTCTTTACATTCTCTTTGATGGGTGGAACTAGCATAACACAATTTGCTAGACCATTTCCCCCCTCTCTTCTCTCTTCTTTCTCTCTCATGGATCACCTAGCACAACATAAATGGCTAGCTCGTGTCATCCATGATTATTTTTCTCTCTCCCGTTATTTTATAACATAACACACTTTGGTATTTGACTGAAGCATGGAATCTTATCTTATCTTATCTTTGATGTGTGCTCTTTCTCTTTTCAGGTGACCACTTGTGCTTTTGCAAAAGCTTTTTGAGCATTATGCTAGTAGTTGAGACATTTTCTTTAGCGGTGTCTCTTCAACTAGTTGACTTGGAATCTTAGTAATTTTTAGGTTTTTGTTGATGTGTCCTTGCATGTGGATGTACAGGTTAAGATCCTTGGTTTGGGGGCTTGTCCTTAGACTTCGAGATAAATTATCTCTTTGCAATTTTCCCATGATCTTCATCTTTATTAGTGGGGGCTAAATGTACCATCCTAAAAATTAAGCACCCTTGATAAGGTGCTCTTTTTAACCCCATTTTAGTATGTATGGGTTCCTGCTCTCCTAACACTTATTGGACCTTCAAATTAATATTACTAGTCCTCTATTGATTCAATTTCTTCAAAACTCGAAGTTAGCCCTTATTTTTAAGTGTGCTCGCCTATTTTTCCTCTAATCAAATATTTCATCTCATCCTAGGCCCTATAGCCCTATTTTTGGCCTTTTTGACATGTTCCGATCTCAAATTGAGTTGTACCCTAAAATCCTACACCTACCCTATTTTCCTAGCACCCAGTCCAAGCTTAGGCCTAGATTTGGCCCACTGTCCTATAAGGGATATTTATGTGAGATTTGCTTCCGTTGTCAGCCTAGCTGAGTTTTAACCCCCAAAATGATGGATTGAGTATATAAACCCCCTATCTCTCCTCATTTTAGTATCCATTACCAAGTGCAACCGTTCTATCAAGTTTTCAAGCATTCATGATCAAGCAATTGGAGTTCAAGATCTCTTCTACAATTGAGCAACCAAGTCTTCAATCCTTCAAAGCATTACTCTTCTTCTTCATGAAGCATTGTTGGAAAACTACAATATCCATCATTCAAGGCATTTCTTTCATGATTTCCTTTTGAATCAAGCTATTGCCTCAACATTGGCGATCACATCCAAAGAAACATTGCACCATCAAGGTTGATTTACAACTCAGATTTGGTTTCTATTTCATTTTTCCTTATGCAATTTCCTTTCATTTTCAAGGTTGATTCCTAAACAGGGGTTTGACTAAGGCAAACCCCTTAAGCCAACCTTATTCCCCATTTTTTGTGCAAGTTCAAGTTACGGAGCCACCAAACGGGAACGAGAAGGATCGAACATAGTCAGAGAGACCTTAAAAAATTTAGTCAAAATCACTGGGTACGAAACACCATTAGTGATGTCCCTAGGTACATGACAAGTTTCGGTCTGCCCCCTGCATTTTCAACTCAAATTTGGCAAAGAGTCGGGTTACAGTCTCCAGGTCCCAAATCTACAATTACATGTCATTCCGAGATTCCGACAATCAGGAATTCAAGTCTGAAAACTCACTTCTCCTATTTCATTTTCCAGACGCATTCAAATCATTCTCCATTCCCTTTCACATTAGTTTTCTCAAGTGGGTTAGATCATATCTACTCTTATTTAGTCTCTTGTATGTCCATATCATTCCTCTCCTTCTCAATTCTAGGCAACAAAAGGAATAAAAACCCTTCAAGCATGGATATTGCATTCGCATCTTTCGAGTGGTGTTAATCATATTCATCTTGAGGTGGCTTTGTATTCCAATGTGCCATATGAATTGGGGGAAACAGTCATTTCATGTGATCTCATTTTCCTATTGTACAACAACAAATGGCAAAAATGAGGTCAAAGTTGAAAAACGGGTCTCCAATTCCTACAAGTGGCAATAAATGGAAACTCTTAGAGGAAACACTGCAATACATTTAGAATCCAAATCTCTTGTTAAAAAGGAAAATTAAACGAAAGAAAATTGATACAAAAGCAAGGTAGGGTTGAAAAATGGATCCCCGTTTCTTACAAGTGGGAACAAATGGCAAGAGGAAACATTACAAAATATTTAATCCAAAACCTCTTGTTAAAAAAAGAAATCAAACAAAAGAAAATTGTTGTGAAAACAAGGTAGGAAAGCTGAATAATGGGTCCCCATTTCCTACAAATGGCAACTCTTAGAGGAAACATTGCAAAATGTTTATAATCCCAAATCTCTTGTGAGAAAGGAAAACTTAAACAAAAGAGAATTGTTGAAAAGGCAATGTTATTCAAATTGAAATTAAACTCAACTTAGAACATGCAAAAACTAGATTCTATATAGCTAGATTTGAATGCACGTGAATTTGAACACTCTTCTAAGTTCAACAATTACTATCATGAAATAATGAATCAACCAAATACAAAAACATTGTGTCCTACATGCATGCCTAGGCATTGCTCCACTACCAATGAGCATCCATGGCTCCAATAGATTTATGTTTGGTCCCACTTAAGACAAAACTCAACATCCATGGCCTTAATAGAGATACCAAAATTACCTGAAAAAGTTGAGATGTTTTGATATTCTTTTCTTTTTGTTCTCATTTTTTTTCTTTTTGAATTTTGTATATCTTCACTTTTGCTTCTTTTATGATATTTTTTTAGTTTGATTATCTAGCAATAAAGTTCATTGTCTAAGTTAGGGACGTTTGTCTAAGTTAGGGACATCTATTGGTATGCAGAAGAACTAATAGGAAACAAAATTTAGATTGCATGAAACTATAGTGATTTAGATAGACCTAAAAAAGCTTCACAAGTGGTTTTTTTTATAAAACTTGTGGGGAAACTAGAAAGATGACTTAGTAGAAGCATTCTAGAATAATATCTCAAAAAAGTGCCATAACTGAACTTGGTCGCACAAGGTACAAATAAGGATAAGCAAAATAAGAAAAATCAAACATAAGACAAGCTTGAAAACACAAAAAAAAAAATCTTTACTCCTAATTTGTGTTGTAAAGCATTAATTAGGATCAACTAGATTGTTTGGGTACGAAGGTGTATGTTCCCGTCCTTGAACTCAAAAAATAAAATTAGACACAAAACAAGCTCATGATTGAGATTTCGATTATGCAATATTAGAGGCTAAGGGCAGGTCCCCATGCAGCTGCTTGGCTTATTTTGGCTAGCAGCCACTGCTCAATATTTTAAGGAGCATTTTGTGGAACCGGTGACCCCATGAATACTAATTTTTCTGCTTATATTTCAGCAGCTTAAAATTAGTGATGTATATGTAAAAATGGTAGTAAATTACAGACATAAATTTGGGAGGGAAAATGATAGAAATAAATGAAAAAAAAGAGGGAAAAAATTCTATGGAGCCACCTGGCATTTGTTTTAATATGCAGCTGCTGCTTATTTTGAGCCCCTCCTTTTTTTTGACAGCTTATTTTTTTTAATAAGCAGCAGCTGCTCCATGAAAATAGGAAAAGATTCCATATTTTCCTTTGCCCCTAATTAAAATATCACATGGGGACACTTGCATAGCTTATTTTTAAGCGGAAAAGAGACTTAAGCAGCGGCATGGGGACATGGGGTAAGGTGGCTTATAATCACTCTAATCCATCCATGTGATGTTTTTACATTTGAATCACCATTGTCAAAATATAAATTGAGATAATGCACAAGTCGGGGTAAAGGTACTCCCTAGTTTGTGTGGTCATCATACAAAGATGGCAATTGGTCTTATAGAGAGTCGCCTCCAACAACTTGCATTTCATTAACCAATCTTTTTAACTCCTCGTTCCATGCACACAATCACAAAATTCATAAGTCAACATCAAACCTTCCAATCAAAAATTGTGAAAATATCTATGACAGGCAACATTATTTTCTTGTATATCAATAAATTTAAAAAATTATATTTCATTATTACTAATCATTGAATCAAAATCTTTTCAACAAGAATCAATCTCATCATATTCAACATGTTTAGATATTTCAAAATGGTTTACATTAATTTTTTCAAAATTTCATATGTGATACGCAAGAAACTGCCTCCAACCTCATTAGAAAATCCATACCATTCTTCAATTTTAGCCATCGCCCTACAATCACTTGTGCTAGGGAATTGATATATTTAAGGGGTCGATGTCATGTCTAAAGTTCCTCCTCTGGGATATCCCCTGCTTGAAAACCAAGATATGTGAATTAAGCTTTCCTTTTGGCTCCACTGAAGGAAAACCCTATTAGCATTATTATCGAGTATAACCACCCTCTATACACATTGATAACTTTTTAAAAACCTCCCCTTATGCCCATCTTTATTACCTTAATCACCTCAACGTACGAAACAAAAGACTAATAAGCAATCAAAAGACTATATCAACCAATATTCCTACATTCATTGACCAAGAAAATGATATACAAAACTCCCAAAGCTTCACATATAGAAAAGGAGAGCAACTCGTTGTTGCATTCATGAAGTGCACGCTACCATGTTTCTAATGGGATCCTTTACCTCCCTCTCAATGAAACCCCTAAACAAGATTATTACAAAATTAGAATTGGAAATACTATAATTGGAAAGAGTAATTCGTTGAATCTACAAGTCAACTAAATTGTCTTCGATTCTCTCCACCATTCTTTGACCCCCATCATTTCTTGTACAAGTGCTTCAACTCTCTAATTGATACCATTCCTCTGTGTATGTATCCATCAATCCATGCAAATTAATGTATTCATGTGTTTTGATGCATGATAATGAAAGTAGATGTAATTGTTGGATCATTATCCAACATTTGAAATGCCACTTAGGAATTGAGCATGATACACAAAGATCATAACATTACAACTAAACCACACATAAACATCAATTACAAGGACAAGCATGATCTAGAATGCATGAATCCAGAAGGGATGATAAAACAATGACATCAGGGCAACACAAACATAACAGTCAAATTTGAACCTGACATTTATCTCTTTGCACCAAACTCACACATGCACAACTGTCAAAAAGGAATTGCGGAGTAAGAAAGTGGTCAAAATGTCTACAAGAGCATTTTTACAAACATGAGTGCCACATTAGGGCTTACCAAGTTGAGTAGCATCGTCACAATGACCTAGATGATCTAGATAATTGATCATCCAAATGCAAAAGTAATAGATCTAGATTATTTGCCGACAAAACACAAGACAGCCCTATGCAAAAGTAGTAAATCTAGATTATTTGCCCACACATCAAGTGTACTAGATCTAGATTATTTGCCCTCAAAACACAAGACAGCCCTGTTCAAACCCAAAGCAAGATATTGCTTCAAAGACTTGCATGCAACATGTGTGTGCTAAGGAGAAAGCAATAACTAAAGCATGATGTAAGGTAAGGGTGATTAATATCTCTATAAAGCACCTTCGTTAAAATGAGACAAGGGAATGGTCAGTGCAACTAGCAGTTCTCTTTCTGATTCGCCTGAGGTTTATTATACAGTACAAAGCAGGCTTCCATGCTAACACTTTGTAGACGAGTAAAACATCATCCTTGCCTCACAATTCATGGATGCTATAATTATAACGGATGACAGAACTAGATTCGTTCATAAACATCTAAATACCTTGATATAATTCAATTGAATTACAAGTCATTCCAAAGTGATTGAATTTCAAAATATTTAATAATAATTAAAAAAAAGGAATATCAACTAACATGCACTCAGTAGTCAGACAAATCAAATAAATCTGAAAGTTGATATTACATTCTACATTGTGTATATTAAACATTTAAATACTTTGACATAATTCAATCAAAAATGAGTCATTCCCAAACTAATTGAATTTCAGAAGACGTGATAAAAGAAGAGGAATATCAACTAGCATGCACTCATAAAAGTCAAACAATTCACATAAATCTAAAGTTGACACTACATTCTACAATGCGTATATTCTGCCGTGCATCATTTTTGGAAATTGCTTCACTTACAATTAATCTACCATATCTAAACGAAAACAAATCTTGTTAAAAATAGAATAGGACTTGCTACCATAACTACATCAAAAAATCTTCAACCAGTTCATCAAAAAAAGGTTTCAATGAAAACCCGTACAGTTGCGTATAGAATCTGCATCTAACAACTAAAATTTGCCGGAGGACACTTTAAATTAGAATTCCAAACTCTTTTGGCTAAACTTTCATAGGCTACCTGCGACACTATTTTTTGAAGAACTGGTACTGTTATAAACAATGATAAATATTGAACCTTGATTTTATGATTCCGTTCAGTTGGATAAGCCACAAAACTAGTTTCCAAGAATCGTGATCTTAAACGTTGATAAAAAAGCTCATTCGTTACTTTAATGATTCCATCAAGGATGCAAAAATTTTATAATACATAATCCAAATGCCATAACAGTGAAAGAGGACTTATATTTTAGCATTACAAAAATCAGAAATCTGTATTTCTCATCTTGGTGCTCCCGACTTCATCATATAACTTTGCTAGAATTATCATCTTACTGCCTTCAAGTCTTATCAATACAAAAAAGTCGTCTCCTGAGTGAGATTAAAAACACTATTTTACTGAGCTCTAATCGGGATATGAAAGTCATCTTTAAGACGAGATGAAAATCTCTTCTTGCTGACAGAATTAAAAGCCTCGAGAATGCTGCATTACTTGCATAGCGTTACCAAAAAGGCTTGGCCTAAAGGCTAGCGCAAGGCACAGTGCATAACTACTAACATGTATGGTACAATGAGCTGCCAATTTCCATGAATAATCTTTTTAGACAGAATGTTGCACCTATAAAGCTGCTATGTTGCACATTGCGTGGTGAGTTCATAGTGACCAAGTACTTAACGATGAATCCTCTGACCAAGTACGTAACAATGAATCCTCTGACCAAGTACATAACGATGAATCTTCTCCAAGATAAAATTATAATACAAAATATCACACGGTTCATAGCCTGGAGAAAAGTTTTCAAGGTCCAACCATTTAACAACATCCTCTCTGCTAAGTGAGGTCCTGCTGAGACCACAGAAAGTGAACTGAAATACCAAGAGAGACTTGTAAAATGGCAGGATCAGGTCACAGCAACCACCATTGAATACAGTTACAACAAAACGAAGTCCTTAGCTGCCAACGTGAGGATTCAAGCTAGACTTGGGCAATTACAAATGACATGTATACGAAGGCATATAATGTACAGACTTCTGTAGGCCAAAGTAATGTGAATTCTCAATCACTGCCTAACCAAGGCAGGTGCTGTTTCTAGCTTTAAAGATTGCACATCCACAGGCTGGATAACACCCAAATTGGGCAAGGAAGAGTGGATAAAAATATTTAGGAAAAATATCAAAATCATGAGAGCTTTCAGACCTATGTATCCTCACTACCAGTGCACAGGAATAATGTTTCTCTTTGATTGAAACTATTCAAGACAGGTCACAACGAAGCACATTTCTGATGTGGCGTACTTACAAATAGTGCTCTGCAAAACAAGACCATAATCAGATTACTTGTGCCTCACCAAGTGTATACATCAGTTTGATATTTATTAAGAATGCAATAACACAAGCATAGATATCTTAAATACATTTATCTAAAAGACACAGATATTAGCCTTAATGCACCTATCTAATTGGTTCCCATCTCTCAGCATCTTATAATATATGTTTTCAAAATATCTATGCTACTATACAGTTTCATTTTCAAGATCTAAATAATTAAACTAGTATAGTAACCTAAAACACAAATACTAATAATGTGAAGGAAAAAAAATTACACTGTTACGATTCCCACTAATGAGTACCAAGCCCTTACTCAATTAACTATCTTTTAACTCCTACAAATGCTTTTGAAAGGATGAATGTTCCAATAAATATGACGTTATCTAAGTCCCCCTTTAAAGTTAATAGTTTAATCTTCCATCCATGTACACTCTTCCCATATAAAATACACTCCTACATTTTTATTTAACTTTAAGTAACAATATAGGCCACCAAAGGGGTTTTTGTGAGCACATGGCATTGCATGCCATTGCTGCCATTATAGTTTGCCCTCTTGGCATAAAAATAGAAAAAGATTTGCAAGAAAAAGACATGTCAGAAGCAAAACTCAGAATGAAAGGAGTTTGGTCAGACACATGTGGCAAATGAAATCCAGAATAATAAAACCATTCTCTGCTCAGAAACAAATAGTAACTGGCCTAGTTACAAGCCACTCTTCAACTGGCTTTGCCCTGGATTCTAAAAATCTCTGTTAAAAGTAGTCAAATTCTTAAAAGTACCGTGTGCTCTTATTTTAAAAATATATTGATGTTGTATATCGTGATGTAATAAGTTAAAAACATAATGAAGTAATATGCAATCAGAGATAGAGTGAAGGAACTCTGATTCAACAAAAGAAAGGTACTTTTACAGCCTGCACCATTCTCAGAAGTTGGTCAAGCATGTCTTGGTATAAACATAAAAAAGAGTGCAGTGCTCCCAGGGTTTTAGCTCATTGACATCCACTTTTCACAATCCTATAGATTATGAAGGCTATGATAGGTACCATGTTATACTCAAAATCTGCAAGTCCCATGTACCAGTTCTGAACTTGTTTCTTAGGATGCTGAAATTGTAATGTCCCCTATCCCAAGCTAAGTCTTCTTTAGTAATACTATTAAAAACTAATTATTTAGTATTTTTCTTGAAATAAATTATGGCGAAATATTAAATAATTAATATATAAAGTGACAGCTAAATTAAATAGAGACAATAACTGATGGAACTGTTGTACGGGAAAGTTCATATAATTAGAATGGCTTTGGGAATTGTGACAGATATGACTTCAACAATTATTTCCCTTTAATTTGTGATACTCACAACATTGTTCTCCAGATTGGAGCTGAGAATCCATTTTCGTCAGTGTGAGACCTGACCTAGATGGGACTTGGAGGGGTCAGAAGGATTCCTCAGTTAGGACTTTTTATGAAGAGTTTACAGAGATTTCAGTGCGTCAATCATTGGATATATATCTGAGCAATGATACATTGGCCCGTATCATATTAATCTCCAAACACCAGCAGTATCGAAGTCAGTCCTTCAGCATATGGCACGAAGATAGTCGCCATGTGGCAACTTCCAATCTATCAATAATTATTTGTCATTTCTGGGTAGCGTAGAGATTCTATTTGTCTGTTCTAAAGCCAGAAGAAGATTCACATGGAGAAAAAGGAGAGTAGTGTAACTCTTAGTCCCAACTGCACCCAGTTTTTAGCAAACGTGTTTATCCCTGATATAGAGTCTGGCCTCTTCTATATGAAATTTGGCATCAGGTTTTGTCATCTTCTTCATTGTGTTCAGGCCTGGTTCCTTCTATATCAGGACAGAAATAATAACGGAACTATTTAGGTTTGAAACCAGATTCACTTGTACTGCGCAAACTCATCCTGATATCGGGTTGGCATTCACTAAACCGATCCCCATCGCACTGCAAGCGTAGTTTCGATACTTCCTGGAAGTTATACTGTCTATTCTAGAAGAACAAACACAGAAGCTTTCAGGTTTATTTCTAAAATCCTGTATTCACCATTCAGTTGGAATCAGGGTTTATTCGTAAGGCCATATCAATTATATCTGGCATCTTTGATCAGCGTATTGAGTGCTCTCCATTGACGGGTTCAATCTGAAACTCGTATTTACCAATATTAGGTGCTGCTTACTATCTATGTCAATCTTTGACCAACCTCTTATCTGCATGAGACACGGTAACGACAAATATTGGATTAATGGGATATGCATCTCTACATTCCAATATTCTGCATAGGTGACGAGAAGAGACCAATTGGACAAGGCACTATCACACATGGCAAAGAATGTTATCAGAAGCTACTCTTCATTTCCTGTTCAGCCACGATAACCAGGTAACCTCTCATGGGATATGAATGCTTAAGTTGAATTCATTAATGTCTATAGAGTTGCTTTGTTTATTTGCACACAAGCAATGTTGTGAACTGTAGAAACCAAAACTTAGCAAACTTCAGGAAAACAATAAATATGCTAAAACTGACCAACTCAAGTAATTGCATGAAAACTACAGTTGGAAACAGCCAGGGAACTTTACAGAAATTGTTTTCACAATGTTCATATACACACTCTACTTGGAAATTTCAAACATGTTTTATTCAGGTTGCCCTCACAATCCTAATAGAGATCCATTAATTTAATTATCACCTACAAAGCAATCCCTGCAATAATTTGAATAACTTCCTCAAAACTTAAACTGCAGGTCCATCCACACAAAATGAACTATCCTTCATAGCCACCCACCCTGCATTGATACCCATCATAAAGGTATCGTCCTTGCATAGCTATCAGGTAATATGTGTTCAGGTTTAAATCTTCATTAAAAAAACTACTCACTAGCATTTTTCCAATTTATTACTACTTGTCATTGGCATTGATTCCTTTTGATTTTGCAAATTATGGTGAAATTGCAGAGTGCGAACTGTAGAAACCAAAACTTAGCAAACTTCAGGAAAACACTAAATATGCTAAAACTGACCAACTCAAGCAGTTGCATGAAAACTACAGTTGGAAACAGCCAGGGAACTTTACAGAAATTGCTTTCACAATGTTCATATACACACTCTACTTGGAAATTCAAACCTGTTTTATTCAGGTTGCCCTCACAATCCTAATAGAGATCCATTAATTTAATTATCACCTATAAAGCAATCCCTGCAATAATTTGAATAACTTCCTCAAAACATATACTGCAGGTCCATCCACACAAAATGAACTATCCTTCATAGCCACCCACCCTGCATTGACACCCATCATAAAGGTATCGTCCTTGCATAGCTATCAGGTAATATGTGTTCAGGTTTAAATCTTCATTGAAAAAACTACTCACTAGCATTTTTCCAATTTATTACAACTTGTCATTGGCATTGATTCCTTTTGATTTTGCAAATTATGGTGAAATTGCAGAGTGCCCATTTTCTTTTCAAATTTGAATGTTGCATATACAAGCTTGAGTTTAAAAAAGGTGTAACCGTATCCGCACACCCTAGCAACGATAGCAACCTAGAACCTTCTAGCTTGTTTATAGTTTTCCTGGTCCACAAAAGTCTCAGAAACTTTTGTGATCAATGTATTCACGAGCATTGGAAGAAATCGGTCCTGAAAGTATTTCAGCCCTTGACCTTGCTTCCACATGGATCAATTTATTCAAGAGCATTTGAAGAATTTTGTCCTTAAACCATGTCCCCACTATAAGGCCTTAGAGGTTCAAGAATACAAGTTGAACTGATCTTCACTGCAAACATTGAACTTGTAGCAGCAGTCTCTTCGCTAAACATAAGAATCCTCTCTGCACCACTTCTTTGTGCCTGTCTTGTCTCCTCTGAATCTTGTACTTCCAAGGCTTGTTTATTGATATACTCTTATAATGTATAATCTATAATTCAATGCCCTCTCTTGACTAATCAGTTATTTAACTCTGGTAAATTGTTCTTGTTATCAGCTTGATTACAGATGTTGGAAAGTCTTTAGAAAAGTTAAATGTGCAGATTGTGGCAGACATGTTAATCAGCTCATGGTTGAACTATTGACCTAGCATTCTGAGACATTGCCAAACTCTAAATGTTTCAAAATGAAGTTAACCACAACCCTGTCACCTGTAGTCTCTTCATTAAATATAAGAATCCACTATGCACCACTTCCTTGTGCCTATCTTGTCTCCTCTGAGTTTTATACTTCTAAGGTTTGTCTATGTGCTATGACTTTATGAAGTACAATCCTAATGATTCAACGTATTTTGGAAGAACAGTTCTATGGTTTTATCATGTCTCAAATAATCAGTTATTTTACTGTGGTAAATTGTACTTGTTTTCAGCTTGATTATAGAGGTTAGAAAATCTTTAAAAGAGTTGAATCTACAGGTTACAGCAGACATGTTAGTCAACTCATGGTTGAAGGATTGACCCAGCACTCCCAGACATTGCCAAAATCTAAATGTTTTGAAATGAAGTTAATGGTGGGCCTGTCACCCACACTTGGCTTCCAACTCATTTTCCAATTTATCCACCATGAATTTCTGTATAATCTGATAGGCATCTTCAATTGGCATTTCCACCCTAAATATTGAAGGAAGTATCATCTTCCCAACAAAGTGTTGTTATCGTCCACATAACAGCTGAATGTGGATGTGTATACAACCAATAAATGTAATAACTCAAATTAATACAGAAACAACTAGCATGAAAATTTTCCCAACTAGTTTGTGGCCCAAGGGATCCCAGGTGGTAAAAACACTCGAAACAGATCAGTGTTACACAGGGACATGTCACCCCACTAAAAACTAATGTTCCCAGAACGGGGACGTCCCCGGGATATGGGGACACTGTTCCCAAGTCCCCAGCTGCGCCGCCCGTCAGCCGCCGGGACGCGGGGATGTCGAGGGGTACGTCTGGGTGTCCCCCGTCGGCAGACTTTTTTTGCCACGAGTTTTTAAAAAAAAACATATTTTTTAATTTCTTTTTTGGTTCTATTTGAACCCTAAGTGGATGTGGGGCCCATCTAAGGCCTTCCAAGCCTTCTAATTGTTTGCTACAGCAAGAACAAGAGTGAAGAGTTGAGAAAAGAGTGATTGGAGGAGTGAAAGGATTGATTGTAAGTAAAAGAGGAATGACAAGGAGCAAGAAGAAGAGGAGGAAGATTTTTCACCTTGTTAAAGAGATTTTTCAAGCACAAGGTAGGGTTTTTTACTGATTTTTATTTTATTTTCTGATTTTCACTTGTAAATTCTAATTTTGATGTAGCTTCAAATTTCAATATTATTTCACTTTTTGTTGTTTCATTCTCTAAATTAGACATTATGTTGCATCTTGAGGGAAAAAGGAAGAACCATTGTAATTCTCCATTTTGCCCTCAAGAGCCAAGATTAAAAAATGAATTTAAATTTTGTTTTACAATTTGAAATTTGTTAAAAAATTAAAATTTAGAGTTTTAATTTTAAAGCAGGGCCTAGGCTGAAACTATGTGCTTATTGAATTTTTTTTCATTTGAAATGCAGTGTCAAAATGAGCTCCCATAGTCATAGTCATGATATGAGTGAGAATGAGATGGAAATTCATTCTCATGGTGCAAGCCAATCAAAATATGAACCTGAGCATGAGAATGAGGGAGATGAGCATGGACCAAATCTGGAAGGCCAAACTAGTTCCATGGCTAGTGCACCACTTGCTAATAATTGCCCCTCCCAGCTTTTGGTGGAGTGGGCTAGGGGTCCTTATGATCCCAAATCTCCTCTCAAACAGTTTGCAACCAGAATAACAGCCCCAACGCCAACAAGTGGTGGCACAAGGAAATGGAAATGCAACATTTGTGGTAGAGAATAGTTTAGAAAGATCACTAGAGTTAATGCACACTTCCTCTTTTGGCCAAGAAAAGGTGTGGGAGCATGTGAACTTTTTAAGAAAGCTAAAAATCTGCATTACAGAATTGAGTTCAACAAGCTTTGGGGTGTTCCAGATGGCATTGGAGTTGCAATGCCTACTACCCTCACTAGTAGGCAACATATTCAGATAATTCAGTAGATTCAAGGGCAGCAAATGCAAGGGCAGACACATATTTCTACTCAAACATTGCATCAGAGTGCAAGGACAATGTCAAGGTCAGTCTTAGGACCTTCATCCACTTGTAGTGTTGTGGCTGAATTACAACACGGCAAGGGGAAACGCAAGATGCAAAGTAACCCCGTAACTGATATGTTCAATGTGCACCTGAGGGAACAGATTAGTGATTCCATTGGCAAGTTCTTTGTCAATGGCATCCCATTTCATGTAGCTCGATCTCCTTATTATAATGAGATAATGTCGATGGTGGCGAAGGGAGGAGCATCATATGTACCACCAAGTGAGAAGAAATTGAGCACCACAATCTTGGATAACAACTATGCCAAGATTAGTGCATTGATGGAGATGATGAGGGCATGTTGAGAGGAGTCTAGATGCAGCATAGTTATGGATGGAGGAACATTAAGCATTGTCCACTCATCAATGTCATAGTTATATGCTCAAAGGGTCCATTCTTTCTCAGGACGGTTGATTCTTCAGAATATCGAAAAGATGTTGCTTTTTACTTTGACATCCTTCGAACAGCTATTAAGGAGGTTGGGCCACAAAATGTGGTTCAGGTAGTGACAGATGCAGCAAATGTGTGCGGAGCTGCAGGGAAGCTTATTGAGGCGGCATACATTCATATTTGGTGGACTCCATGTTGTGTGCATGCCATGAAACAATGGACTCAAGAACATGAGGAAGATTGACTAGATTAGTAGATGTTTATTTGCAACCATCACACTTCACATGCACTCTTAGGAGCTTCACGAAGGAGTTCTTGAAACCGGTTGAGACTAGATATGCATCCTATTTCATTCTCTTGGAGAGAATGCTTGAGTTGCAAGAGACAGTGCAAGTCATGGTTATGATGCAAGATTCGAAGCGTTGGGATGAGGCTTGGACAAAGTAGGGGAGGAGGATGAAGGAGATAGTGAAGGGTGATGCATTTTGGAGTGATGCAAAATACATAGTCTCTATCATCACTCCAGTTTTCTGGGTCATTGAATATGAGGATGGGGATGCACCTACCCTTGGAGAGGTGTACGAGTGCATCAAATCTATGCTTGACCAGATGAGGGCAGTTGTGCAAGAGGACCCCACTTTAGCATTCTACAATGAACACATTCGGCCTATTATTCAACGCAGATGGGGCAGCCTGAACACTCCCTTGCACATGATTGCTTATGCATTGAATTCGAAGTGGAACATGCCTAGTCCTAGTAGAGTTACATCGATTCAGGATGATGAGGTGAAGGAAGGGTTCTTCTGGTACATTGATAGGATGTATGATGTTGAAACTGCTGGCATGATTCGCACTAAGTGGACGAAATTTGCTACTCTAAGGTTATAAGGTAGCGGCAAAAGCAGATATCGACACTATGGCACAGGAGGACCCAATTTTGTGGTAGAACTGTCATGGACAGGAATCAGCGACTACCACACTAGCCATTCATTCATTATCTCAGATTTCTAGTTCTTCAGCTTCAGAGAGGAATTGGTCTACTTATAGCTTCATCCATTCTCTTAAGAGGAAAAGACTTACCTCTAGAAGAGCAAAGAAGCTAGTGGTTGTACAAGGAGAGCCTAGCAGCACAATGGGATGTAGAGCCAGAGGAGCCATCATAGATTGATGAGGATGAGGATGCAGCACCTTCAGATGTAGGGCCGGTTGGTGTTCCTTTGGGTGACCATGAGGAGTCCAGTAGTTCCAGTGATGAGGAGTTTGCCTTGAGGCCCGACCTCTTGAGGGATGATTAGAGGCCTCCCTTGACTAGATTTTGACATTTTGTACTTGTTTTAATATCATGCTACTCATTGTAATCATCTTTATGATATTTTTCATATAATAGAAATCTTCCATTTGCCAATTCGACAATTTAAATTTTTATTTTGTATTGAGTATTCTAATTTCTAATTAGTAATTCAATATTCAAAACTTCAATGTTCATTGTTCAAAGTTCAAGTATTTACTATTTAGTATTTGGCATTTGCAATTTTGCTAATTTACTTCTTAATAATCTTATACATCTTTTCATAACTAGCATTTTAAGTACCATATGTATAGCATATAGTATATACAGCACCCCCCACCTCTGCCGCAGTCCCCAAATTGAGGCCCTTTGTCCCAACCCAACGTCCCGGAGACTCGTTCTGTCGTCCACGACAGTGGTGTAACTATGAAACAAATTCAATTCAATCATGAACAAAAGCAAACGAAAGAATGATAGTGCAAATAAGTTAATAACAATACTCGAAGTGCTTAGAAAAGAAAGATCAATAACAATAGGCTGTGGTGTTAAAACCGTAATGCAAAGTTCTATCAGGAAAATTCTGTAAATCATTCAAAATGTCAAATGTATGCTGCACTTCAGCTCATTCAAAAATACCTATGATACATTAATAATAAATATATAAGTGTGGAAGACAAAAGGACATCAAAACAGTTATAATAAACAACCACCCACGATCAGTTATAATAAAACATTCAAAATGTCAAATGTATGCTGCACTTCAGCTCATTCAAAAATACCTATAATACATTAATATATAAGTGTGGAAGACAAAAGGACATCAAAACAGATATAATAAACAACCACCCATGATCTGATGTTTTGTTTGCTCTATACTTTCATTTTCTGGAAATTCTACAAAATAGTTTAGCAAAATAAGGCTGACACTGTCAGATCTTTGCAATATATGCTTTGTGCCTTGAGCATGTGTGCTTGGGAAGGTCCTGAAACTTATGGAGAAGAAAGAATGTGACACCAAGCACTGCCATTGTAAGGTGAGGTTATCACTGCCACCATACTATGAGATTAGCAAATTAACAAATCCTCCTAGATCAGTCATCTCCTTGATAAGAAAGTTGTTAAAGGATGTGGAATGATGATGGCAAACTGAACTTTTGCAAACCATTTCTCTTTGTTCCATGTGCATTTGACTTGATTTACTCATGTCGGCATGTCAGCATCAAGATTGATATCCACTAGTTGAATTTCTCCTGCAACATCACATGTGCCCAACAAAGGTAAACAATACTGGCATGAATTCTGCACTCAAGACTATATGTAGACCAAGCTAAGCTAGAAGTTGGGCTCAAAGACATTGTCTCCAACCTTCTTACTGATAAAATATTGGCTATATCATAGAAAACAGACCCTCTGGTACAAACCTGTGGGTCTTTCCTTCTACGGATGAAGCCATATTCTGTTGTCGACTTTGAAGGTGTGTAATGCTCAATGTTGATCATGATGCTACTTGTCATATTTCGTTATCAACTTTTAAAGTATGCAAAGCTCGATGAAGACCATGGCATTACTCATACTTAACATTGGATTTCTTCATAATAGTTTGCAGTTATTGCTCTCTGTGCTCAATGAGTTTCGCAGCTTTGTCAACTTACATTGGAAATGGACGAGTCATATAGATGGCAGCATAGAATAAGCTGCAACAATGAGTGCTAATGGCTGTAAACCCAAGCAAACGTTAAAGAGGTTATGTTGACTCAAACTGTGAAGGTCTAGCTCTATAATAGTTGTATTGAATGAAGGAAGAGTGTTAACCCAAGTGCAATGATTTATGAGTTGTACAGTTTGAGAGGATACATGATCATCTTATAGACCACTTTTGTTTGTCCATCAGTTCAAGGATGGAATGCAATATACTTTGTCCACTTTGTGGGTCCATCCTTGACCAAAGTGTTTTCCAAAAATTGCTCAGAGACTGTGTATGGTAACCTGATGTTAACCCATACATACTACAAGTGCAATTCAGTTGTTTCTAAATCCAATATAAACCTTTTTATAAGGTAAGAAAACTGCCATCTTTGAAAATCTATCCATTACTACATACACACAATCATGACAATGCTTGGGAGCACATGAACAAAAAACAAATACATGGAACCAAATTACCAAGGTTTGTTTAGTATCAACAAAGTAGCATATAGATTAAGTGCTTCTTGGTCGCCAACTTGGCTATAGTACAAGCAAGAATCTGGCATATTTGGAAACATTTAACAAAGGTTGGCCAAAAGAAATACTTGCTCATGACAAGAAGTATCTTAAACTCTGAAATGACCCATCTTGTTGAAAAAAGCCTCCAATGTCATTTTTGGCATTCTGCTTCATGCGAAACACAACCATCCCAAACGATACAATTATTTGGAATTGAATTACCATGTGTAAGATCACATATATATCTGTCAAGTTAAAATCTAATTCATACAATCTAGGTGAAAGTTAGTGCAATATCAGCATACATTAAGCAAAAAGATAAGAACTTGGGCAAAGAATATACTCAAACAATCTACAAGTTTGGTTATCTCTTCTCATGCATGATGTAAAAGTGGAACTTTTAAGATACTAAAATATGATACTTGTGTGCAAGAACTAGACAATTTGAGATCCACGTAAATTTGATATGCTTTCCAAGTATATAGTGTTTCTAAAACTCTAAAAAATGGAATGAATTGTATTAACCAATACACACAAATAAATAAAGTTTACAAACACTATAAAAAGCAATAACGAAAAAGCAAAGTTGTCTAAATAAAGACAACGTCTAAAAATAGAACAGATTAAGATAATTCTAAAATAGAACCTAAATGGCCATTAACTAAGATTCTAGAATAACGATCTAAAATAGCAAGAACCTAGGACACTAAAAATATTCTAATAGTTTCCAATGCTTACATGTCTAGACAATGGCATAAATCTCTAGGATGCATGTAAGAAATTTTATTACTGTGACAATGAATGTCTTGCAATAGCAACTAGGTGGCTATTAGAATAGTGTAATGTTTCTTTAATGGTCATCATAGTCAGTCTTTAGTTTATTAGGTAATTCATATTTTCGTCTTTAGTTCATGATTGTCCCTTTTAGAAACATCATCTTTGTAAATCTATATAATGAGCTTTATCTCCTCTGTTTAATACAACATCAATTTACCATAACATGGTATCAGAGCAGGTCGATGGGATTTCATAAAATTTGGCAGATTTTTTAAGAGAAATTCGAGCCTCTTCTAATCTGAATTATTTTCCAGAAATTTGTTTTCAATTTTTCAAAATAAAAATCGTTGGAGGTATTTTATGAATATATTGTGGTTCATCTTCGAAGATTTTTGCTATAAATCCTGAGCCTAGTCGAGGGTTTTGATCGCACGATTTCCTGGTTTGAGCAAAAGTCTCTGATTTTCGAGGGTTGCATGTACTTGCATGTGCTTTTTGTGAGTTGTGTGTTGCTACAATATGTTGTTTACCATGCAAAGTCTCGTGTTTTGCCGCATTAAGGTTTCTCTGATGGGTATTCATAATTTTTTCCCTTAAAAAGTTTCTAATGGGCTTTCATAATCTTTTCTCTTAAAAAAATTCTGATGGGTTTTCATAACTTTTTTCCCTTCAAAAAAATTCTGGTGGGTTTTAATAATTTTATTCCTTGAAAAGAAATTATTTTGGGTTTATAATTTTTCCCTCAAAAATTAAGGGTTTGCTCCGGTCAGGGAGGGCTATTTGGTTTCTAGAAAGGTTTTACCATTTTTTTCCTTAAAAACCATGTTTTGTATGCTTACCCATGTCTCGGATTTTGCGCCAGCTAACTATTTGGTTTTTCCATTTTATCCTCAAAAATCGTTTCTAGATTCTGTAATTCACAAAGTTGTGTGGGATTCCTTCTGGGTTTTTACTATTTGTAATCTTGGGTTTGGCGATTTTTTCCTCAAAAAATGTGACTTTTAATAGCCTGTTATGGGGCGTTGTGCTCTTCTACAAAAATTTGGAGGGTTTGCCGATTTTTCCTCAAAATCATGGCAGTTGTTCTTGGTGTGTGTCTCTGGCTACAAGGAGGGACAGCTCTATTATCCAACATCAGGTTGGACGTTTTGTGATGATTTCTAGTCAGAAGTTTTGCAGATTCTAGGAGGTTTAGTGGTAGACTCATATCAATGGTAGACTCTTGTTTCTTGTTGTAGAGCATTCTAAAGAAGGGGGAGCCTTCTCTATTTTTTTTGGATGGATTTTGGCTACTCTAGTCATTGACATTCTACAGATCCAAGGAGGGTCTCAACAATAGCAGAATGTTTTGAAGAATTTATGACCACAAAACATGTACAGTCTTTTGCAGGGTAGTTAGACGATAACCATTAAGGGAGGGTATTAGAATATTGTAGTGTTTCTTTAATGGTCATCTTAGTTAGTCTTTAGTTTATTAGGTAATTTCTATTTTCCTCTTTAGTTCACGATTGTTTCTTTTAGAAACATCATCTTCGTAAACCTTTATAAGGAGCGCAACTAGGTGGCAATGTGAAAACTGCTCCAACTACATATTTTGATGCATCAATCTCAATTTAAAGTAGTTGTTTAAGAACCAACGTTAGCACTGCACGACGTGTGTATTCAATTCTTAGAAGTTTTATTACTGTGATTGACTAGCTAAAAATTGCTTTGAGGCCACCTTTAGTAATTTTATTCAATAGCCAAGTGATGTCAAAAATATCAAGCACATAGTTCCAATAGAAAATCACCAACCCCAAGAAATTAAAACATTTCGTGTGGGTATATGGTATTTTTTGAATGATGAGGATCTTGGCCAAATCCATAAGTACTCGATGTATGTTAACAATATATCAAAGATATTATATCTCATGCACAACAAATGATAATTTTTCTATGTTTAAATACAACTTGTGTTGCCACCAAGTGTTGAGCAGTTGTCGAGTGTGATATAGATGTTCTTTCAACATCTAGTTAAATAAATAGGAATTTTCACCAAGATAAACAACAAATGAAGTAGAAAATGGTCATAGCATGACACTCATCAACCACATGAACACTTTTGAACTAAGTTGCTAGTTCTAATACAGTGTCAAGTACAAGTACCAGGTTCTAGTATGCCAATACGGCAAAAAAAATCCTTAGGTATGGTATAGCAAGGTACAATTATGTACATGTACATACATACATACAAAACACACACTCCAAAAAAAATAAAAAATGCAAATATTAAATGATGATATTTGATTTTTTGATAGAATGATAATTCATTATCAATTAATGATACTGATAAAGATAATTGACAATTGATAATTCAAATTTTGAATATCATGCCATATATCAATAATGACCAAGATGATTCAAATGAAAATCATTACAATTACAAAATTTGTATCTTGGTCTTTAATCTTCATCTAAATCATCTAGATCAAGGCCCTCCCTTGGTTCAATACCATTTAAATCACAAGCAAATGGGGTGCCACTCCCACTAGATGCATCATGTGTAAGACCCTCATCATCATCTACATTGAACATTCATTCATCATCTATATGAGCATTCTTGAACTAAGTTGCTAGTTCTAATACAGGGTCAAGTACAAGTACATGGTTCTAGCATTATCATTATGGTATGGCTGGATACCGCTATACATATATATATATATATATATATATATATATATAATGATGGCCCTCTCTTGGTTCAATACCATTTAAACCACAAGCAAATGGGGTGCCACTCCCACTAGATGCATCATGTGTAAGACCCTCATCATCATCTTCATTGAACATCCATTCATCGTCCATATGAACATTCTTGAACTAGGTTGCTAGTTCTAATACAGGGTCAAGTACAAGTACATGGTTCCAGTATTATCGATATGGTATGGTTGGATACAACTATATATATATATATATTTGAATCTTTGATAGTACGATACTTCATCATTGATTAATTATAGTGATAAAGATCATATATGACCAAGATGATTCAAATGAAAGCGATTACAATTACAAATTTTGAAAATAATACAATTACAAATTTGTATATTGGACTTCAATCTTCAACAAAAGCATCTAGATCAAGGCCCTCTCTTGGTTCAATATCATTTGAACCACAAGCAAATGGAGTGCCACTCCCACTAGGTCCATCGTGTGTAAGAGAAATGGCCTTTCAACATTGACTCTAGCAAGCTCTACAATAGATGCACCTAAGTTGGTACATTCAAGATTTATATCCCAGTTCACTGTTGCCCCTTCCTTGTAGTCATCTTCCTTATGTGATAGGAGACGCAAGTTGGAATGGATGTAAACCAAGTATTATGTTACACTTCACTCATTGGATAAAGGAGTATGTATTCCATTCCAATTCTCTTCAACCAAAGAACTTGCAACCTATTGAAATTGGGGAGAAAACCAACACAACATAAAAATTAAAAATGCAAAATAATGGTAAGTACCAAAGTCTATGAAAGTTTAAAACTAAAGAAATGCTTTCTGATGAAATTTTAATTGCGAGAGACTAGAGGAATAAATAATCCAGTACCACCATGTACGAGCATCTTCCTTGTATTGGTCTTGAAGAGCACAAATACTATGATCTCACCCTAAGATAAACTTGGCAAATTCTTTCCTAACATTATCCACCACTTCAAGATATAAAAAGATTCTTTGGAATACCAACTTGTACCCACTAGAAAGTTCTGGTACAATTCTCCCTGACAAAGAAGGTAACTCTATTGAATGGTATCTGGGAAATAATGCATACGCACGAAGATGTAATGGTATGTTCATTTTGTTCCAACAATCTAAATAATTTTCTCAGCACTACAAAAAAATGTTTCTTTGGGGTCATTCTAATTCTATGTTATCAAAACCTTCATTTTTTCTATCATGGAGTCAATGTCATCATAGATTTCCCCCAAACATGGCCAATCTATATGAGCAAACCTAATCATACTAATGATAGGCTCAAAGAAACTCAAGACATAGTTCATATGAACCTACAAATCATCATTTGGGATCAATGACTTGATCTTTTGGGATTTTTCTGCATTTGACTACTTCCAAATACTATGGCCATGGCATCCAATGTTAGATATTTCTTGGAAACAAATGCAAAAGTAAAAAAAAAATATAGCAAACCATTTCACAAGGGTGACCTCCAATAATTAGATTATATGTGAATTCAATATTTGATGATATAAACATCTCCTCCTTATTAATAGGCTTAACTATGTAGGGGCATACCTCTTCATCCTAATTAAGAATATATAGGGTACTAACTAAAACTAATTGTAAGGTTAAGTATGACATGAGCGTTTATTTTTATTATACTTAAGAATATATGACACTAGGGTCATAACATTATCATTCCCTTTAAAAAAGTGCTACCCTCCATGCTTACCAACTTTGAAATTTTTTCTATGAATTGTTCATCATTCCATGTGATATCTTTAATTAGAAAAAATTTACACTTGGGTAGGAATTTGAAACTAGCTATATTTCACAAATGTTCCACTCATATCTCAATGATCAACTTAGGCCCTAAAATAAACTTGTGTTCTCCATCTAACTAAAGAAATTCTAATTGGATTGGAATATTGCATTTATGAGGCTCTTTATGAATGATCTAGTTGAGCTCTTTATTATGTGGAAATATGTGTTGCAATATTGAGCAGAATGAGTGAGTTTGGATAAGTAGTGATTCAATATGGTTGTCATTGATGTCAACACATTGTTGCATTAATGTCAACATGCTTTCTATGTAGTGATTTTGAGGATTTTGCTACGCATATTCTTTATGTTCCAAATCTGTTGGTGAGATTTTGATATGTTGTTGAGTACAGTTTGGAGTTGTTGGACTCAAGATTTTGTGGTTCGGAGTGCAGTATAGTGAAATTAGTATTTGTCTGGCTAGGATTGTGACTCACAACATTCTATCTCTGAAATGTGTGCTTTGCATTTCTCCACGTAATGTCTTTAGCTTCATTCATTTTAGTTGGCACAAGATTTTGGGCTTCAAAGATGATTTCAAAGTTCAATGGTGTTTCTACTCTAGGTTTGGCCAACCTCAAGTGTTTACACTTCAATTACTTGTCTCGGTGTATGCAAGAACATATGTAATGTGTATGATGCTATTTTTAGTCTCAAATAAGGCGTGTTGCGGTCTACTTCTCATTCCTTCCCCACTGCGGGAATGTTTGGTGTTGACCTAATTCAAATTTTGTTTGGTCCTTCTCTGGCCGACAGTGGGAGATTTTGCAATTGTAAATGGTAAATGCAAGAAGTTGAGTCCCAATTCGGGGGAAGTTTGTCCGACCTTGGGAATCCTGCTAGAAACACGTACGCATTGTGAAAAAAAAATGCGTATGTGTTTAGGTTCGGGCACCCGACCCAAAAATTTAAAACGCATACGTGTTTTGTCGTGTGCCCAAGCCTAAATGGGTACGTGTTTTTGAAAATGCATACACGTTCTGAAAAATATGTACGCGTTTTGAAAAACGTGCATGTGTTCTCAAAAATGCGTAGGTGATCTCAAAAACACGTACATGTGCAAAAAAAAAATTGAATTTTTCAAAAATGAGCTTGCGGAGATCATTTTTCAAAAACGGGTACACATTTTATAGAACGTGTACACGTGTTTTAAATTTTGAATTGTACCCTAACCTCAGTAGGACAGAGCCTATGCCTTGGACCTGCAAATTAATGGCTAAGGCATTGGAACCCAAAATGTTTGCCTTGCCATAATTTTTAGAAGGCCTTCCCGACCAAAGTTTTCGATAAAACAAAACCCAATAGGCTTCTTAGTGTGCCAAATTCAAAAATATATTTTTTGGGGAATTTGATTAAATTTACTATTTTTCTATTATTTAATATTTATTTCAAATAGTGAATTTGTCCAATTTTTTAATAACTTCCTTGTTTTTACGTTTTTTGCAAAACAAATTCTATGACATTAATCTACACTGAATTCTCTTCGAGATTAAAAAAAAATTAAAAAAATCATAAGTTTACGTCAATTTATAGTGGTCATGCACCAGAGGTTTTCAAAATAGACTTTAGAGTCAATAAAAAACTAATAAAAAAAAAGTAAACAATAAAAAAACAAAAACATGTTCATCAATCTTTGGTGTCTTAGGTATCATTCCCCAAAAGGATTTACAAAAAAAGTTTTATTTGGGACAAAATATGGTGGTTGTACATGTGTATGGTATGTAACTGAAACACACATTTTGAAAAAGTGGTTTTTTATATTCAATCTTTAAGTTCTTCAAATGTTTACATCAATTGAAAGAAAATTTGAAATCAAGGAAAACACTTCCACTTTTTGCTCAAAAGTGGGACTCAACTTCTTGCAGACACCCTAAACTTGTTATAAATAAAGGATGAATCATTCAAGGATAATGTGGCATATGCGTGTATTTGTGCAAATGTTGTGCAAGTATGTGTATGCGCGATGAGGATGTATGAAAGAGGATATGTCTCCCTAATTGCATAAGTGTAAAGTGTGGTGCAAAGCTGTGTGAACTTTAATGTGTTAGCTACCGGAAGCAATGAGTCGAAGGTGACTACAAATCTCTCAGTTATGTGGTGGATCTATTCTCTCTTATCCTTCTTCATCTGGGCAATGAGCCCTTTGGCAGTGACCCTTCTTCGAGCAGTGAGACTTCTTCGGGTAGTGCGCCTCTAACAGTGAGCCTTTCTTGTAATCTACCTTAACCAGTGTTTATATATTTGAGAATAATCTTCTCCATGGTTTTTCCCTTAATAGGGTTTTCCATGTAAATCTGGTGTTTCATGTGTTTCTGGCGGTTGTGCTTTTCATGTTCATATCTTTCAGTAATTAAAAGTTTAAAGTAAGTTTGGTGGAGCCGATCAAAAAGTATTTAAGGCTATAATTTTGTAGACAATTGATTCACCCTCCCCTGCAATTGTCTTGCACATTCAACAATATTTTCTATGGCTCATGCTTCTTGTTAAGCATACTCATTGAGAACAAATAGAGACTTTTTTTGGGATGAATTATGCTTCTTAGTATTGAATCAAAGGCATTGTCTTGGGCTCTAGTTAGAGGTAGAACCTTGTGGTGTTGAAATACTTGTTGATGGTGTAGAATTGATCTCTTGAATGTTTGGTCGATCTTGAGCCCTATATTATAAGAACCTTCCTTTAGCAATTTCTCCATCCTATAGGAGCTAACAATTTCACTCAATGGTCATTGTATCCCTAGAAATTCATATCTTTTCCCATGTGTCATAAAAGCCATTGATAAGTTTTGAAAATTGAAAGACATTGTTCCTTATTGTTTAAATCATTGCACACCCAAAACTAAATCCATTCCCCTAATAGGGTTAGCAAACATTTTTGAATCTAGTTGATGATTTCACATTGATAGTTTCATATGATGTGGCATTTACCACAAGGGAGATGTTTCACATCAGCTATCATGACTTGAAAATTAGAAACTTGATAAACAAAAAATTGAGCTCATTAGAAACTTCTATTGATGAAGTTGTGTGTACTACCAATATCAATTAACACTTTCACATTTTTTCCTTTTCATATTACCAATTACTTAAGAGTTTGTGGTGCATTGTTCCGTTAAATGCATGAAGAGATATAGCAGTGCTTTTTTCGCTATTTTCCCTTGGAATCCTCATTCTTAACTTTTGCATTTGATTCTTATTTTAGATACTTCTCCCTCTTCTTCAACCTCATTATTTTCCTCACTACTAGAAAACTTATGAACCCTTCACCATTTACTATCACAATCCATCATATTGTTTTTTTCTCTTTTCTCTATCTCTTGTCGAGGAGAGAGTTCGCTGATTTCTATTAGGTTAAAGTGTCCATATTTTTGTCAATGGGATTACTCACATTTTTGTCATTTACTCTTATGGTTTCTCCTATATGAAATATTTGGTGGTGTTTTGTTTCTCAATATTCAATGCTAGTTGCATTATTTTCCTAACTATACAAGGTTCAAACAAACGAACATGTCAAATTCTGTCCTTAAGTCCACTGGCGTACATTTATAGCATTTGGTAAGGTCTCACCTCAAGAGACTGAATTGCCAATCTTAAATGCTCAACATTATATATTATATTCAGCTACAAACCTTAATTGTTTTCAATTTGGTAGTTGAGTAAAATAGAATCTAATGCATGGTTGCTCATAGAAGGTTGCTAATTCTTTACTAAATTCTTTCCAACTGAACATTTGTCCTTTCCTATTACTCATCTTCCATCCGAACTATTGGTAAGGTCCCAATTTGAAATATAGCAAGGCAATGTCAACCATGCATTATCTAGCATATTATGAAGTTTAAATTGTTCTATGAGGCCTATACATGAAATTGCATTTCTAACATCAAATTTATGGATGTTTATCCTTGGTACGTATAATTGTTGATCTTGAAAAGGTTCTCTTATTCCTTAATTTGGTTTATTAGAATTGTGCTCACCTTGGTGGTTTTGTTGGGGCTTTAATTCTGATAATAATCACTTCTTAAAAGTATCTAAACCCTCATTCAAGGATGTTACAAATGGGTCAAACAATGTATCCTTGTGAAATATGCCACTATTTCATCTCCTTGTGGAATTCTTTCCTTAATTTTAGGTGATGGAGAATAAAAAGGGTCCTTAGATTTTATATTTGTAGAAATGTCCTCTAATCCCAAAGATGGCATGGGTTGAATTTTGTTTTTATTTTCAGATATATTGAAGTCTGATAGTAGTATGTGGTGTTAAAAATGAATTTGATGGTCATCTTTTGACCAAACTTTTGCCACTAAATTAAAGAACTTATTTTATGTCTAATAATAAATTACAAAGAACTAACCTTACCTAATATTTAATAAGATTTCCAAATCTGTAAAATTAAAAAACAAATCTGAAATTAAAATTGCAATCTAGAAAGCAAATTAATGAGAAAACATAAAATGTAAACAACTTATAGAAAAGGTATTTTAAAAGTCTAAATCTTTCCTAAGAGTTTATCTAATACATACCTCAAAACCCAAAAAAATCAGGTCAAATTTTGAAACGGTCCATAAGTTGTCCAAGAAACAAAAATATTGGCCCAAATCATAGCTATGACACCACTTGTTATGATGTTTCTTGAAAATAATAGCAAAAAATCAGAAATATAGTAGGCCACTTCGAGGGGGAGACCTCCAATGTTCAAATAATAAAATATGAATTCAATGTTTAATGATATGATGGTTTGGAAAAAAACATCTCCTCCTCCTTTATAGGCTTAACTATCCAGGCACATACCCTTTCATCCTAATTAGAAGTACTTAAGGTACCAATTAAAGTAACATTAATTTCAATCAAGATGCAAGTGCTTATCCTTATTTTACTTTAGAATATATAATATTTATTTACGAATATATGATATTAGGGTCATACCATCCAATGCCTCTCACACCTTCACAAGTCGTCTCAAAACTATTTTATGATAAGCAAATTGAGTCTCAACAACCTAATGTTATGTAAGAAAATAAGTTAATAACACAACAAAATGTAATTAAATATTTCATAAATTAAATTTAAAATAGATTTAAATTACCTTCAAATACTCCAAATTTGAGAGTCCTAAAGATGCCTTGTGACATATAATGGTTTGCCACAAAATTTTGGATTTCCTCACCCTTAATGTATATAGCTTTTACCCACTCGATATGAATGCCAATTGCTTGCATCACCAAGTTACGGCAGTGTTCGTACATAATGTCCAAAAAATGCACATGTCCCTTTCCTCAATCAAAGCACCTATTGCCCTACAATGTCAAATTGTCCATAACAACTTTATGGAATCAATGAGCATTTTGGAAATGAATTATGCATCCTTGATGCCACTCACAACCAACCGCCTTCAAAAACATTGCCTCCTTGGGAGACATTGCATTGACATTTGTTAAAAGACAATTTTTGCAATATTTTCGTCAATCAAAAACAATGGTAACTCCTAATTCAATCCATGACTCAATAATCGGTTTGAGTAATGTCTCTGCATAATAAACTTTTGACAATTACATGGCGTTCACCTTTTCATATCCAAAACCTGTGTAACTAGAAGGTGCACTATGGATGTCGCTACCATTTCCACCAATAAGGTGAACTCAACAAATCGAAAGGAAAACCATTGACATAAATCTAACGTGCAATTTTTTTTCATCTGCAAAGCTTCTTATTTCATTTTGAAATGCCTTAAGTAATGGACCTTATATATATATATATATATATAT
>MU224108.1:99059-114221 GCA_018584345.1 Thuja plicata
TCCAAGGGGGACATAACAATAGTCCTTCTCACCTCAGTGTCCATCCTGCGGATATCTGTTTGGAGAGACTGAAATTTACTCCCCTGGAAGGTTCTATCTCTATCATCTTTCATATTATCCTTCTCATAGCTCGGAGACTCCTATGGCTCGAAATTTTCCTCTTCGAGGACTTTGAAACTGTTATCCCCTGAATTCTCAGCATTACTATCCAAGGTATTAATATCTGCATCTTTGCTCTTATCAATCTCTGTCCCTTTAGCCTCCTTTCCAACAGGGTTGTCATTATTCTGACCAGAGTTAACTTTTTCCCCAGACTTAGGGGTGATACAACTAATCTCTGGGATACCCTTAACATTAGTATTCTCAGGGTCCACCATAACCTTCTCCACAGGGGTCTTAGAATGAGGCTGCACAATACTGGGAACCCGCTGACTATTCTGGGCATTATCAAAAACAGAGTCCAGAGAAGAATGCTTCTTACCATTTGTGAGTTGATGCAATTGTTACACACTAAATTTTGCACCCTGCTAAGCGCTTGAGCCTAACAATCTAGTATAACATGGGAATCACTTCTAGATTGTGGGACCTCTGCTAACTAAAGTGAAGCCTCCGGATTCTAGGAAGGTTCCTCTTGGATAATCACCTTATTTTCTTTTGAACATGAAAGTAAACTTGGAAGGAAAGGGGATAGAAGGAGAACTGGAGGGAAATGACTGAAAAGCAAATTATCCTACTAGGTGATACACTGAAGGTAACATGAATCATAACACAGTGACCAAAACTAGCATGAAATTTCCTGGATCTAACAGAACACAACTTCCTGAATAGGCTTGCATAAATATTTCATAGAGAGGTCTGAAATGAAAAGAGGCTATTCAGGGAAAGAGAAAATTTCACAAAAAATAGTGTATTCAGTGGAATAGACACGAACTATGACCTGCAAACAGATACTCACTCCGGCAAATAGGCACATAAATGAGACAAAATAACAGGGGATTGAACAATACCCACAAGATCATCTAAATCAAATCATTCACAATAGTGCACAGAGATGCAGAAAGAAGAAGGGCCCAAGAACTCCAAGATTTCTCTAACACCAGCCATTATATTATAATTTAGATAAGATAAATACAGACAAGAAGGCCCAGGGATAGAGAAAATATCACAAAAATCCTTTGCATAATCTAGAAATCAATGAGAAATTACAAACTAATGAAATCCTGAGGGCAGAGAGAATGCCATGGAAAGTCTTTCATAAGCTGAAAAACCTAGCTAAAAAAAGCTTCTAAAACTACTTATATACAACCTCCCCTAACACACAGGCTCGGGATTCAATCCATCTGATCAGTTAGGGCAGAATTAGGGTTATAATAGATATTCAATAAACAATGCAGAAACCCTAAAACGGTCAATCTGCTCATCAATGTGCTTGAGAAATATCTCAAAAGATTAGATATAGTCATGAATACATCTCCCATCACCATAAATACGATCAGAGAAGTCGACTCGACCCATCCCTCTTGTCTGCAACTTGAAAGACCACGCCACCACTATGAAACCCTCAAAATCATATTTGAATATTTGAATATTTGTTTATAACGACCACAGGTGGCGCAGAATACTTGATAAACAACCCAAATTTGAATCTTTATCATCTTTAAAACACGATCGTCGGTCTATCTTTATCTTGTTGTGTCTTTATCTTGTTTGTAAACCCGGGACCCTTGACGTCATCAGTGACACATGTCATCTCGATGCAATCCCTTGATCATTAGATTTTGATCACTTCTTCATTGAGGCTTCGCATAGTCCGTCCGACCAAACTGAACTTGATCGATCTTTAACTTTAGTTTTGCTTTGCTCACCCTGGCCTGCCATGGACACGTGTCTTCAAGGCGTGATGCCTTAATGGATAAATTTTGAGCATCTTTGCATTGAGGATTTACACCTACCATTCGATCAAATGGTACTTGCTCGAAGATTACCCTTAGTTCTGACCTTAGCCTAAACTTACCTTTGACTCATCTTTAACCTCGGGTGTCTGAAATCCTTTATGTCTCCAAGTTGCGAGATCATTTCTTTAACCCTAATTTTAATGTGAGATCACACGCCAACCACAAGATCAGACCCAAGATCAACAATCTTCCCTTAATCTCCATTTTGAGTATCTGTTTATAACGGTCATAGGTGACATGAAATACTTGATAAACGACCCAAATTTGAATCTTTATCATCTTTAAAACACGATCGTCAATCTATCTTTATCTTGTTGTGTCTTTATCTTGTCTATAAACCCAGGAACCTTGACATCATCAGTGCCACATGTCATCTCAGCTTAATCCCTTGATCATTAGATTTCGGTCACTTCTTCATTGAGTCTTTGCGCAGTCCGTCCGATCAAACTGAACTTGATCGGTCTTTAACTTTAGTTCTACTTTGCTCAGCCTAGCCTGCCATGGATACGTGTCTTCAAGATGTGATGCCTTAATGTATAGATTTCGAGCATCTTTGCATTGAGGCTTTACGGCTAGCATTCAATCAAATGGGACTTGCTCAAAGATTACCCTTTGTTCTAACCTTAGCCTTAACTTGCCTTTGACTCATCTTTAACCTCGGGTGTCTGAAATCCTTTATGTCTCCAAGTCACGAGATCATTTCTTTAACCCTAAGTTTATTGCGAGATCACACACCAACCACAAGATCAAATCCAAGATCAATGGTCTGCGCTTAATCTCCAAACCATAGAAGAATATTCTATTTCATTGCGAGATCACAAGACAACCGTTCAATTAAAAACACATCCATAGTCTGCGCCAAACCTCTGAACTTTAAGAGCATATTCCTTTTCATTGCAAGATTACATGATAGCCACAAGATCAAAATATGATCGATGGTTTAAAACTAAACCTAACTTAACTTTACTGCAACTCTGATTCATTCTGAGATTACGCGACTGAGCATATCTCGTAATCTCCAAGTATCTGGTCTAACCATGGTTTCATTTAGATACTTAGCGCAAGCCACAGGATCATCTCAACATCAATGACCACGATTTTATCCTTGTAAACTCTGAAACTAACTTGACTCCAGCTACCTTGACCATGATCTGTCTAGAGATTCAATGACTGAAGGAAAATCTAAGTCCCTGGATGAAAATCTAACCCAAGGGTTTATTATGAGATCTCATGCCATCCACAGGATCAAACTTGCATTGACGGCTCAGATCATAACTTGGCAGGCTCATCTTTAACTTTACTTGACTTGATCGTAACCCTAGTCCATCTAGAGATTCAGGGACTGAAGAAAACCTAAGACGCTAGATGATTACTTAACACTGAGGTTTATTTTGAGACTTCACGCCAGCCACAGGATCATATCTGCATCAACGATCTGCGTGTAATCTCCTGATATTTGCTGACCTTTGACTTTGTCTCGAGATCTAGCGCAAGCTGCACATCTGGGATGAGATTAACGGTTCACGTTAAGTCTCCAAATCTATCAATTAACCCCAAGACCATCTAGCGATCATGCGACTAAGGCAAAAAGCAAACCAGGTCTTTAACTTGAGTCAGTTACGAGCAATCTCGAAGTCGCGACTAAGCAATCTCGAAGTTGCAGGATGATTTCCTTAACCCTTGGTTCATTACGAGATTTCACAAGAACCATAAGATCAGAACAAGATCAACGGCCCACATTAAGTCTCACAAGAAGTAACTTAACCTTAAATCCATCAAGAGATCACGCGACTAAAAGGAAATTACAAACCAGACTTTAACTCTAAGTTTATCTGGAGATCACGAGATAGACTAAGTCGTTGAATCTCCCAATTCCTTGACTAACTCCGGTTTCATCACGAGACTTCACGCACAACACACGATCAAAAACAAATTAACAGCTTGTGTTAAGTCTCCAGATTAAATAAGCATATTCGATTTCCTTTCAAGATTACGCGACTAAGGCAATCTCGAAGTTGCTGAATAAAAAGAATATTCCTTCTAGGTTGCGCAACTAAGAGATAACCAAGGAGATTTTAATGCGCACATGACTAAATAAGAACTTAAGTGGCATGGAAAAGGTAATGAAGAATTAGACTGGGCCACCAAGAACTTAGGGTTTTAAGGAATTTCAAAGGGTTTCTTGCACTTAGGTCTCTGGAACATGAACAAGGGGATAAAATTAGACCTAGAAATATGCAGAGAACATGGAGAAGAATTAGAAACATAAACATAAATTTACAAGCTGGGATCGACCCTTGTGGGATCCTCACTTTTCTCCACTTGTAGCCAAATTATATAGGATAGGAAATTTGGGTAACATTTTTGGCAATTTCTGCTGAATGTCAGCCTGCTAGACATATAAAACCAGTGGCCTTATGAAATTCCATTGGGCATAGGAGTCTATATTGAGCACAAAAAGACATTTTTGGGAAGCAGGAGGATTGAAACCAGGAGAAGGAACTACAACCAAAACAGGAAAGGACTATACAAGCATAAACAACAAACTGTGCACAAGCACTTGGAGGAAAGCAGGGAAACTAACATAATCTAAACTAACCAGTACAGAAAAATGGTCAAACAAAACCATTCACTGGAATGTTAAAATAGTTACCTTTCTTCCATAGGATATCTTGTGTTATAAGCATGAGGGTAGCCACTAATATATGAGGCACATAAAAGTATGTTAGAAAATATAGAATTGCCTCTTGAAAAATGGGGTTAAACTTACTCACCTCAAATTAATCATATGAGGATGCTTCGTTAAAATATTCTTGGGCCAAGTATCTAATGGGACAGCTTCTTGAGATGCCATACTTGGATCTCTCTTTTATGGTCTCCTTCTTATGATTTGCTTTCAAATCTTGAGAGTTAATCTGCAACACAGGCAATCTCATCAACTCATTCTCTATGGTCTGAGGATCTTTATCCTCAATAAAGCAAGAAGAGAGCTCTTCAAAACTATCAAAATCCTGAAGGCCTTTAGGAATAACTAGTTTCCTATCATCAAGCTCTATAGACACATCCTCCATGATGCTCTCCAAATAATTTTCCCCCAGTCTTTGGCTATCTTCTGCATACTGGGAGCTTTCCTCTTTGATTGCAAGCTCATGAATTGGTTTGTCATCATAATGTCCTATGCCCTCCAGCTGTTGCAAAATTGCAGATGTGGTCATGACCATGTTTGCCTCATCTTGTTCAACAAAACTAGGCAGCTCATCCAACAAAGACATGGCATCTTCCTCTTTATCACTACCTTGCTAATGGTGATCCTTCTGTCCTAATCTGTCACAGTCATTACTCAACACTGACACCTCTAATTTTATCTCCTCTTCGTCACATGAAAGCTCATCTACCACATGTATTTTCTCTAATGCTTGACTAGTATTCTTGAAAAGACTTGGCATCTGACAGCCAGGAGGCAGAGTCCATGAAAATTGCCATGGCAGCTCAGTATCTTGAGGGACCTGAGGGGTCTCTTAGGATAAACAAATGTCTTGAAAGAACTGCCCTTGCAGAGTGGTTGGCTGAAACTCCTCAAGTATAGGCTCTTGGAAGGAATGACTGCTTCTAAAACTTGGGAAGCTAAAATTAGAGGATTTATATGGAGACATAGAAAACATACCTTTTTTAAGCTTGGGAAATTGAAGGCCCCGTCCTTCAACTGTTGCTCCTTTGTAACTAGCTCTCTTTGATGACCTTCCATAATAGCTTGTTGCACTTCCATCTCAGGGAGACATGCTTGACAAGCTTCTGCCTCTTGCTACAGCACCTCCAACTTTTCTCCAGCAGGAAACTCATAGTTCATGAAAATAGGTGAATAATCTGGAGTTTCCTTTCCAAAGAACGGGTTTGAGTGATAGCCAACTGCTTAGGTGCTTTGTGTTGGGACCATCCTCTTGACTGGATTGTAGGGATGAAATGGCCTCTTTACCAAATTTTGTTTTTGACCTTGATATTATGGTCTACTTTGCTGATAGGATTTTCCTTGAGCTTGGTACTACTGGTTAGGACCTTGATTTTGTTGTTGAAGAGGTGGTCTAACTTCCTGATTCTGCCTTCCTTTATTGGTCAACTCTTTGGTTAGAGTTTGCAAAAATTCTTTCATTTCTTGTTGACCACTTTGTAATAAGCTATTTACTTCTTGTTGACCACCTTTCATTGTTTGCATTTCTTGGGAAAAACCTACTCTTAATCCCTCATTGCTAGAACTAGCTTGAGGTGCTACAATAGAGGGTATCAGTTTGAATGGAGGAATTTGCAGAGGCATGTTGGGTTGAATAACAGGGAAGATGGGCATGGGTGGCCTTGGGGTTATCATACCAACCTGGATTAGACAATTTTTGGCCTTAACAACTATATCAAAAGCTTGGGGTAATGAAGTACCCCCCAAACACTGAATCAGGATAGATATATCACTATTCAATCTTTTTAAGAAATATAGAAAAACACAATCTGTTGAAGGCCTTATATTAATAGGAATCCTATTCCATATCTTGAGAAATCTGTCATCTATTCTTGAGGGGCTCTCTTGATGATTCAGAGTTGCTCTACTAGAGACAAAGAGTCTAATTTATCCTCAGAGTATTTGTTAAGTAGTTATCCAAGCCTGTCCCCTGAATTAATGGAGCCAACTGCGAGAGTTCTAAACCATTCCAGGGAGTTACCCTTAAAGGAGTTTGCCAATAACTTGGTGGCCACATCTTATTCAGTAATATTATGTATACTACCGATGGTAGCCACATCTTTTATGTGCTTACAATTTGTTATTTGGCTTTCACCTGTGAAATAAGGTATACTTTTTAGTGTTGCTAGAGGCACATCATGGTGTTGGGAAAAATTTAATAGACTACCCTGATTAAAGGGTACAAATGCAAATTGTCTTGCCATAATAGGGATCTGTTTTTCCCATAAGCTTTATTAGGACTGGGTCTTGTTGTTCTTAAAACCAATGGAGTCACCAGACATGCTTTGAAGAGAAACCTCTTTAGGTCAGCACTATGTAATCAACATATCAGAGATGACATAGTCTTGAAAGATGAACTTCTTTTTTAGGTCTCATCAGGCATGCCAAAATTGTTATACACTAGGTTTTGCACCCTTCTAAGTGCTTGAGCCTAAAAAACTAGTATAACATGGGAATCACTTCTAGGTTGTGGGACCTCTACCAACTGAAGTGAAGCCTCTGGATTCTAGGCCGGTTCCTCTTGGATAATCACCTTATTTGCTTTTGAACATGAAAGTAAACTTGGAAGGAAAAGGGATAGAAGGAGAACTGAAGGAAATGACTGAAAAGTAAATTATCCTACTAGGTGATACACCGAAGGTAACATGAATCATAACATAGTGACCAAAACTAGCATAAAATTTCCTGGATCTAACAGAACACAACTTCCTGAATAGGCTTGCATAAATATTTCATAGAGAGGTCTGAAATAAAAAGAGGTTGTTCAGGGAAAGAGAAAATTTCACAAACAATAGCATATTCAGTGGAATAGACACAGACTATGACCTACAAATAGACACTCACTCTGGCAAATAGGCATAGAAATGAGACAAAATGATAGGGGATTGAACAAATCCACAAGATCATCTAAATCAAATCATTCGCAGTAGTGCACAAAGATGTAGAAAGAAAAAAGGGCTCAAGAAATCCAAGATTTCTCTAACACCAACCACTATATTATAATTCAAATAAGAGAAATATAGACAATAAGGTCCAGGGATAGATAAAATATCACAAAAAGCCTTTTCATAATCTGGAAATCAATGAGAAATTACAAACTAATGAAAACCTGAGGACAGAGAGAATGCCACAAAAAGTCTTGCATAAGTTGAAAAACCTAGCTAAAAAAAGCTTCTAAAACTACTTATATACAACCTCCCATAGCACATGAGTTTAGGAGTCAATCCATCTGATCAGTTAGGGCAGAATTAGGGTTACAATAGATATTTAATAAACAATGTAGAAACCCTAAAATGGTCAAGTTTGCTCATCAATGCGCTTGAGAAATATCTCAAAGGATCAGATACAACCAGGAATACATCTCCCATCACCATAAATTTGATCAGAGAAGTCATCTTGACCCATCTCTCTTGTCTGCAACTTGAAAGACCACGCCACCGCCAGAAACCCTGAAAATCAGATTTGAATATTTGAATATATGTTTATAACGGTCACAGGTGGTGCAGAATACTAGATAAACAACCCTGATTTGAATCTTTATCATCTTTAAAACATGACCATCGATATATCTTTATCTTTCTGTGTGTGTTATCTTGTTTATAAACCCAGGACCCTTGACATCATCAGTGCCACAGGTGATCTCGGTGCAATGCCTTAATCATTAGATTTCGATCACTTCTTCATTGAGGCTTTGTGCAGTCCGTCTAATCAAACTAAACCTGATCAGTCTTTAACTTTAGTTCTACTTTGCTTAGCTTGGCCTGCCATGGACACGTGTCTTCAAGGCGTGGTGCCTTAATGGATAGATTTTAAGCATGTTTGCATTGAGGCTTTATGCCTACCATTCGATCAAATGGGACTTGCTCGAAGATTACCCTTAGTTCTGACCTTAGCCTTAACTTGCCTTTGACTCATCTTTAACCTTGGGTGTCTAAAATCCTTTATGTCTCCAAGTCACGAGATCATTTCTTTAACCCTGAGTTTATTGCGAGATCACACGCTAGCCACAAGATCAGACACAAGATCAATGATTTGCGTTTAATCTCCAGACCATAGAAGAATATTCCATTTCATTGCGAGATCAAGAGACAATTGTTCGATTAAAAACACATCCACAATCTGCACCAAATCTATGAACTTTAAGAGCATATTCCTTTTTATTGTGAGATTACGAGATAGCCATAAGATCAAAATACGATCGATGATTCAGAACTAAACCTAACTTAACTTTACCGCAACTCTGATTCATTTCGTGATTACATGACTGAGCGTATCTCTTAATCTCCAAGTATCTGGCCTAACCATGGTTTCATTCAGAGACTTAGTGCAAGCCACAAGATCATCTCAGCATCAACGACCACAATTTTATCCTTGCAAACTCTGAAACTAACTTGACTCCAGCTACCTTGACCATGTTATCCTTGCAAACTCTGAAACTAACTTGACTCCAGCTACCTTGACCATGTTCTATTTGAAGATTCAGAGGCTAAAGGAAAATCTAAGTCGTTGGATGAAAAGTGAACCCAAGGTTTTATTCTGAGATCTCACGCATCCATAGGATCAAACTTGCATCGACGAATTAGATCATAACTTGGCGAGCCCATCTTTAACTTTACCTGACTTGATCGTAACCCTAGTCAATCTAGAGATTCAGCGACTGAAGAAAACCTAAGGTGCTGGATGATTACTTCACCCCGAGGTTTATTTCGAGACTTCATGCCAACCATAGGATCAGATCTGCATCAACGATCTGCATGTAATCTCCTGATCTTTGTTGACCTTTGACTTTGTCTCAAGATCTAGCATAAGCCACACATCTGGGATGAGATTAATGGTCCATGTTAAGTCTCCAAATCTTTCACTTAACCCCAAGACCATCTGGAAATCACGTGGCTAAGGCAAAAAGCAAACCATGTCTTTAACTTGAGTCTGTTACGAGATAACGCGATTGAGCAATCTCAAAGTCGCGGGATGATTTCCTTAACCCTTTGTTCATTACGAGATTTCACAATAACCACAAGATCAACGGCCCGTGTTAAGTCTCACAAGAAGTAACTTAACCTTAAATCCATCTAGAGATCACGCGACTGAAAGGAAAATATAAACCAGACTCTAACTCTGAGTTTATCTAGAGATCACGAGATAGACTGAGTCATTGAATCTCCCAATGCCTTGACTAACTCTGGTTTCATCACGAGACTTCACACACAACACATGATCAGAAAAAAATCAATGGCTCATGTTAAGTCTCCAGATCAAATAAGCATATTCCATTTCCTTTCGAGATTACGCGACTAAGGCAATCTCGAAGTCACTGAATAAAAAGAATATTCCTTTTGGGTTGCACAACTAAGAGATAACCAAGGAGATGTTAATGTGCACATGACTAAATAAGAACCTAAGTTGCATGGAAAAAGGTAATGAAGAATTAGACTGGGCCACCAAGAACTTAGGGTTTTAAGGAATTTCAAAGGGTTTCTTGCACTTAGGTCTTTAGAACATGAACAAGGGGCTAAAACCGGACCTAGAAATATGGAAAGAACATGGAGAAGACCTAGAAACATGAACATAAATGTACAAGTTGGGCTCTACCCTTATGGGAGCCTCCTTTTTCTCCACTTGTAGCCAAATTATATAGGATAGGAAATTTGGGTAACAACAATAAAAAATCATAAATTGTGGAATCCGAAAACAAAGCAATAATCACAATGAATTGTGGAAAGCTTATCTCTCTCATGTTAATTACAATTATTCAATTAGAAGATTTTGAGAAGTTGGGCGTTCATTGGCTCTTTGACTAGGGAAAGGATTGATGTACATGAGAAAATTATAGCAACACTGATTGCCCCACATGTTATTTTCAGCCTCAATGATGTTAAAGTTATTCATTTATTCATTATTTTATTTAAGTGGAAGTATCTAATTATGTTTAAATATATTTTATTTTGTTACAAGTGTGTGCAAAGAAAAGTGTCAAAGGAATGCAGATAACTAGTAAAGATATTCAAAACACAAATATAGTGCAACAATCACGATTAGACACAAAGATGCAATAAACAACAAGAAAGTAAAACCACATAAAATCTTGTTGTAGCCTCTTTGTTGCAACGATTTGTCTAGGATAGTGTGATTATATGTATGCTCATGAACTTAACAATATAATAGCATCAAAGTGCTCCATATTTTTTGAAGCTTGGGGTAATAACCTGTAATGACTTTCAAAGGGTTTTTCACAAGTATTGGTTGAGTTCCCTCAAGAATACAGAAATTTCAACAATGGGAGAGAGTTGATAATGGATTCAATGATTCAATTGAAAAGGATGATGATCTTGAATTGATTGGGAAGAGAGGGTATTATAGAAGAGTTGAGGAGGTTAGGCTCCCAACATTAATGAGAGGTGACCAAATGTCAACATCAGTGTGGTTGAGGGGTGGGGAAAGAGACTTGTCATAAAGGTCTTTTATGTCTCAACCCCAAAGTCTAACTCATTAATCGGGAACCTTAATGGCATTTTGGGTGAGGATTAGGATGGAGGAAGCAAAGTTGGACTTTGCTTCCCTAATTCCCATACTTAGGAATGTGCACACGATTATAGGGGGATTAGGCTAATGACTTGGGTTAATTAGGAGGCAAGCAGATAGATTAGGATTTGGCAAGTGGATGGGGTTAGATAGGGGGTAAGGATTAATTAGATAAATGGGGTATTTATCTAATTGAGGCAGGATTAGAGGTGCAAGTGGGGTTTTTAGGGAAAAGCAAGTGGGTTGGGGTTTATGAATTTTGAATTCTTTTAAATTGAAAATTGGGGAATGCATTATTTAATTAAATAGATGGGTTTGTTTAATTAAATGGGATTGGGATTTAGATAAATTAAATTAATTAGTTTACCTAAAGGTGTTGGAAAGGGGGGAATTAATTAAATAAATAGGCTATTTAATTAATATGGCAACTATAGAAGAATGAGGGTAGGGATATTAATTAATTAAATAAATTATTTAATTAAAAGGTCGACTATAGAAGAAAGAGATATTGATAAATTAATTAAACAAAATGAGATGTTCATTTAATTAACTAGAATCGGGGACATTAGAAAAATTAAATGAATTAATTTACGTAAGATGAAAGAGGATGAGTAATTAATTAAATAAATAAACTATGTTCAGATTTGGGTGTCTACATTTTGCCCCTCTTTGAGATGGTGTTACGAAGTAGCATCATTTCAAAGAAGACTGAGACATATATCTAGAAAGATGATGATTCGATTAAAAAAGATGTCCTAGTCTTTCAAAAGAGTGACTGGGAGGAAAGAATGTGAGATGAAGATAAGGATTCCCCCTCGAGAGGGCGGGTGGGTTCAAGAGAACACGAATGTGCTCTCGAAATGGTTGAGATGATGCAAGCATGATGGTTGAATGATAATGATAATGCAATGATGAAAATGATAAGGGATAGACTAGCAAGTCTATACAATGCAAGAGGAATGGATATGATAATGCAAGGGATGTGGATAAATGTCAGGGAAGATGAATGAAAGAAAAGGTGATGAAGAGGTAATGCACTGATAAGGGGATAAAAGAAGCGAGAAATGGGATAGATGAATGGAATGGATAGATAGTTAGGAATGAAGGGTGATAGATGATTAAGGACGGGAGGAAAGATTGGCAGGAGCACCCTACAAGGGAGTTTTTATGTAGTGAGCACTTATTTTTATGTAGCATATGATATTATGCACCAGGGTATGTGAAACCAAGGTGGCATTGTATCACATGCATAGGACTAACACAAAAAATAGAAAAAGGTTAGTCTAACATCATACAAAGCCACATAGGACTTTGGTTGATATGATGCTAGAAGAACCACAAGCAAATGACATGCCCCAGTTCATCATGCGACCCCACACATCATATGTGGAAATGCAAGGGACAAGTCTACATGCACACAAAAAGAAAAAGATCAAGACTTTGCCCCTAGTTTCACCACTCACAAAACATCATGATATAAAGGATCGTGGTGACCATAAGGAGGTAAAACAAGGAAGCCCAAAACAAATATATATAAAAATGTGCCTTCAACATGGTAGAAGACCCTCAAGACAAACTAGGGGGAAATAGACTAGAATGGAAAGGAAGTGAGCAATTTTTTTGGAACAAAATGATTAATAATTACAAGCTTCTTGACCCACTCAAAGGTTGTAAAAGTGACCACAAAGATATTTGGTTCACCTGGTGTAATTTTCAAAAAGGAGGTAAAAGGATTTACTCTAGACTTGATAGGTTCTACTTTAACCACCAAGTTCTTAGATGTCAGAGAGATGAAGAAGGCAAGCTAGTTAGAGTGTCCCCATGCACTCTCTCAGATCACCATCCCATTGTGGCAAGATTCTCCCCCAATGACTTCTCTACTAAACACAAACCTAGTAATAATATGTTCCACCTGAATACATCCCTTCTAAATGATGAGAGAATCTACAATGCAGCCTTTATGATCACATGGTTCAATCTTACAACAGTAAAACGCAAAGATGCTAGGAACATATGGGCTCAGAACATAGACAGCTAGAAAACACTATTCCAAATAGTAGGAAGGAAAAAGGAAAAAGCCCAAAGATACTATATGGTTTGAATAAAAGCTTCACAATGACCTTTCTAAGGCAGAAGTTGAACTACAGAACCACCCCTGCTCTATTGACAAAGCAACTCTGAAATCCAATACTAAGGAGACTCTTAGAGGTATCGAAAATGAAAAACTTAAAGGGATTAAAATCAGGTCTAGAAGCAAGTGGATAGAACATGGAGACTGAGGAACGAAATTCTTCTTCATCCTCCTCAAACAAAAAGAAAGTAAGACTAGGATAGAAGAAATTTGGGTTGATGGAATTAAGATTGAGGACCAATAGGCCATTGTTCAAGCATTTGCCAAGTATTACCATAGTCTATTCTCTACAAAAGATAGTGGTATCAGAGTTGTTGAGGCCATAAACATAATCAAAAAATTAGTCCCCATCAGAGTGGGGGGGGTCTTACCCTGCTAAACAAACCTCTCTGTTTAGAAGAAATCAAAGGGGATATAAAACAAATGGCCTCAGACAAAGCACCAGGTCCTGATGGACTACCTACAAAATTCTACAAGAAGAATATAGAGTGGATTGGATAGGATTTTCTTGAGGTATATGAGGAAGCCTTTGCAGAAGGTTCCCTAGGGGGGAGATTAACAGTGGTTCGATTAAGCTTCTACCAAGGATGGAAATAGAACACTGATAAAAAAATGGTGCCCAATCACTCTACCTAATGTCTCCTACAAGATTATGGCTAAAGCCTTGGCCAACAAATTAAAGAACATTCTCCCCAAGATAATCAACCATAACCAAACTGGCTTTATCAAAGGGAGGTACATTCTGGAAAACCAAATCACTTATTGGGAAACCATGGAGTGGGAGAAGGAAACTAACCAACAAGCTTGTATGATTCTCCTAGACTGTGAGAAGGCTTATGACCCTATAGAATGGGTCTTCATCTACCTCGTGATGGAATCCCTAGGATTCCCCCAGTAGTATATTAAAATAGTCAAAACATTGATGAAGGGTGCTCAGGCAAGAATTGAAGTCAATAGTATTCCTTTAGACAACCTTGAGCTCACTAGTTCCATTAGACAAGGTTTTCCCCTAGCCCCAACCTTGTTTGTGATAGTTGCAAATGTTGTTAGCTATCTTCTCTCAGATGAGATCCTCTCACCAAAGGTCAAGGGTATTCAAATCCCATAAGGTAAAGAAGTCACCAACTTTCACTTTGCAGATGGTACTGCACTTTTGCTTCAACTGGATGTTAATAACTTAGAAACACTCCTGAATAAAATGGATTGGTTCTGCACAACTTCAGGCGGCAAGATTTCAATGGAGAAATCCATATGCTTAGGATGGACATAGGAGCCCCCTCCATGGACGAATAGATGGAATTTCAACTGGAAAGGTCCCAATTTCCAATTTAAATATCTAGGTATCCCATTCTCCATTAGCCTCAACCTTAAGGCTGTAGAAATTGCTAACATGCAAATCCACAGACCCCGAATACCTGCATGCAAGAACCTGATACAAAGTAGAAGCATAAATATGAAAAAGAAGAACTCAGATGTTTACTCAAAATGGGAGAGCAAAATTATCAACTGAATTAATGAAGAGAAAATACAAAGTTCAACCTTATAAGGTTTATGAAACCCTAAAAAGGAAATACTAGGTTGTGCATTATTAATTAGGAATTAATTAATAACGCACCTAAGAGAAGCTTAAGCTAATAGAGTAATAATACTCTAACACCCCCCCTTAAGCTGAACGCAGGGAGAAAGCAAACCTAGCAAGACTTAAGAAAGCAAGAAAAGGGTCCCGGCAACAAGGCCTGATCAGGTACCCAGTACAAGGAAATCTCTGTAAACCGGAGACAAAGGAGAAAACCCAGTGGGAAAAACCCCTCTCCAAAAAGAGATATAAA
>MU224108.1:116964-128533 GCA_018584345.1 Thuja plicata
TTCTGCTCAATCTGCTCCAGAAAATAGATCCTCCTTAGAAATGATAGAAAAACCCTAGAGAAGCTGCAGAAGACGCCTTCGATTCGTGGCTTCAAAATCCTTCAAACCAGACAGCAGCAGGGCTGCTTTGATACCATGTAGAAATTGCTAACATGCAAATCCACAGACCCCGAATACCTGCATGCAAGAACCTGATACAAAGTAGAAGCAGAAATATGAAAAAGAAGAACTCAGATGTTTACTCAAAATGGGAGAGCAAAATTATCAACTGAATTAATGAAGAGCAAATACAAAGTTCAACCTTATAAGGTGAACGAAACCCTAAAAAGGAAATACTAGGTTGTGCATTATTAATTAGGAATTAATTAATAACGCACCTAAGAGAAGCTTAAGCTAATAGAGTAATAATACTCTAACAAAGGCAATGTGGGATTGGGTCCTAAATAAGGTGGAGTCAAAGCTTAATAAATGGGACAGCCAATATCTTTCCCTAGCTGGGGGACTGCAAGTTTGCCAAAAAATCCTTGCATCATATACAATATACTATTCCTCGGCCTGGCTCTTCTGCCAGTATCAGTTTAATACTATCCAAAAAAGAATTAGGGACTACCTATGGTCAGATAGTAGGGGAAACAACAAATGTCATGTAGTAAAATGGGACTGGTGCACCACATATAAGAAATATGGGGGATTAGGCCTTAAAGACCTGAAACTTCAAGGTATGGATCTTTCCTCCAAATGGATTATTAGGGCCATGGAGGGAGAGGAACCCTGGAAGATACTGATTAGAAACAACATTTTTAGGGGACATCCTAAGAATAACAAAAAATGGTTCAACCTATCCCTCAATGATGTCATGGTTGGAAACATAGACCTTAAAGTTCAAGGCTCTGTAGTATTCAAATCATTTTGGAAAGGATGGAATGGAGTGAAGAAGTTTATCACTAATAGAGAGATCAACCATAGCCAAGGTTCAGTCTGTGGCAACAGATCCATCTGGTGGAATTTTCACACAAAGGAAAACCACTTGCTCTCCTCCAAGGGTGTTTGGCTAGACTTTAGAAGGAGAAAGGTATCATTTATCTGGCGAACATCATTCAAGAGGGGAACATTATTAGCTGGGAGGAATTGAGATCCAACTTTGACCTTCCTGTCTCCCATTTCAGAACCTACTCAGTACTCTCTGAAGCCTGCAATTCTCGCAACCTTCCCTGGAAATGTTATTTGGACAACACTTGTCACCTCAAATTCAAGTGGCCCAATGATTCCTACCTCCCTAATATCAAATCTAAACAACTTTATAGCCTATTGGTTGGTGACCCCTCCATTATCCATCATGTGAGCTCCTGGTAGTATTTGTCTCTGGATCCCTCTGAATGGTCAAAGATCTTCTGTACACTTTGGTCATCTCTTGCAGAACCTAATATCAAATGCTTTCTATGGCGGCTCCTCTTGCACAAACTTCCTCTCAGGCTTCCCAATGGAGATCAATCCCTTTTTAATATCTTTGGGCTCCCTGAGACTGTGCCTCATATATTCTTTGACTGTCCTTTTGCTTCTCATATCTGGAATATTTTTGTACGCCTCTCTTCTTTCGTGATTCATGGTTCCCAAGCTTTCCAAAGGCAGGGGTTAGTAGCAATGGTTCTACAATGATAGAAATCAAGTACACAAGAACCACTAAAATGAATAACTTGAAACGTAACCAATAAAATGTATAAGCAATGAAAGGAAAACAAATGAATGCAAACCCCAAAGTGCTTGAAGCTTCTATTGTTTCTCTATACTCCTTCTGAAACATTGTTTTTGATGCTCAGTATTGGTGTGGGCAATGTCTATGACTTGAGAAGCGTCGAGAATTTGATACTTGAAATGTGTGTGTGATCGCAAGATGGCTTGAATGCTAGAACCAAACAGACATAGTAATGGCACACGAGAGCTTGAAATCCTGGATCCTTCAAATGGTTATGAAGGGTTTATTATATGGAATTAAGGATGAAATGAACAATTGAGATCAATCCCAAAGATAGGGAGATGAATGGTTGAGATCAAAGGGAACTCGAGAAGCCATTAGTAAACTCCACCTCTTCAATTTGTAAAGAGGAGATAGAGTTTGGTTGACTAAAGAGCTAATTGTGAGTTACCTTTTAGAACTGAAGAGGTGGGTGGAGTAACCCATGTGATCTGATTGGAGTTATCTCTTTGAAGATAAATGAATGATTAATTCATTTATTTAATTAATTTTTTCAGCATGTGAGATAATTGAATTCTTTTTTATTTAGAATTGCTTTATTTGATGAAATTAAATTAATTTAATTGGAAGAATTTAATTAGTAAGTTTAAATATTTGAATTTAAACTATAGGAAATTGAATTTAATTAATTAATGGTAATTAATCAATCAAGGTTAATTAATTAAATAAAATTAATTATTTAATTAATTTTGGGAATTTGATTAGATGATTTGGGGAATGAATTTAGAGGAAAATATATGATTAATTAATGATTAAAAAACCATTAATTAATAGATGAAAATTAGTGTTTTTAATGTCAAGTCGCAAGCCTGTCCATTTTTGGGTGTCTACAGTTTTTGGCCTCTCTGATTCCCTCTCCTTATCCCGACTTGAAGTCCTTTTTGGTAACATCAGCTGTCTCAAGAAGTTTGCTAACCTTTTCTTTGGCTTGCTCTCTGCATTAATTATGTGGAATATATGGAATCTTAGAAATGATGATGATGTTTTTGGCAATGTATCCAGGAACCTTACTAAGTCTCTAAGGAGACTCACTTTTTTCAAAATTAATGTGCAGGCTACAGTGGTGATCAAAATCAAGAAGAAGAAATTAGAAGACCTCTTCAAAGATGGCATGGTTCGGATCGGGTCATGGGAAGTCTCACATAATATAGAAGGGGCCCCCCTTCTATATTATTGAATTGTTCAATGGACAATCAGGAACGTTCCCTTTTTAAAAATGCATTGCATGACTTTATGAATGAAGTTACAACACTCAAAAGGACAGAAAAATAGAAGGGAATTGAAGTCATCAAGGCAATCCCAATCATAGCCATACCACCAGTAGTGCTCCCAGTTGCTGAGTTAATTACTCATCTGTATGCTCAATTCATCAAAGATGACAAAGTAGTGAGGTGGATTGAAGGTCTACAAGGATGGATAGCTTAGGTCCCGCACAGAGAAGAAAATAGACTGTGAATGTCTAGTTAGCCACTTTTTCTATTTTGTAGATATATGTTGAAAATCATATAATGTCCCTACCATTATAACTCAGTGAAGTAACACTATATTTTGGTTTTGAATAGAACTTTTGATAGGTGCTGGTAGATAGTTTTGGTGATAGTTTAGATTTTGGTAGTTTATTGCTGAACTCTCGACATTACTATCTATACTATGCTGGTTTTTTTACAACACCTATTGTAACTGTTTAATACGACAACATATATCCTTAATAAATAAATAAATATAAACAAAAATCCAAAAGCACCAAATAAATAAAAAGTATCTCACTTACCTTTTTCCATAGGGAGGATGATGGATGGGGATTGATTTGATTGGTCTAATATGAGGAAGGATACATCTTGCGAAGACTGATGATTGGTTGCTAAACTAGGATTCCCATGAAAAGAGACAAGAAATACACTCAAGCCTCTAAGGGACCAATATATGATTATTGAAGCACCATCTAGACAGGGACACAGTCTTGAAGACACATGACTGACTAACACGAAGGATGGGAGCTAAGGACATAAATGTGCAAATGATGTTAGTTGGAGACATGCTCAACTGAGACTAGGTATAAGACATTGTTTACAAGATGTACAATATATAAAAGGGGTGGGGATTATGGACGAGGATGTAAAGATGCAAATATGTCCAACAACGTAGCGGATTTTCCCAATGACATAGTAGATTGGCAAGATGGATTGATGGTGGATGGTGTGTTGTTGATGTGGGAATGATATATCCTGAAACAACACTAAGATTAGATTGAGGGTTGATGGAGTGTTGTTGATGTGGAAACAATATATCCTGAAATGACACTAGGATTGGGAAGGATGCATCCCAATGTTGATGATTGGATGAGTTGACTGATGTGTTGTTTTATATAGCAGAAAGAGATGAAAAGGAGTAGGAGATGGAACCATTAAGATACAAGGAGTAATTGATGAAAGGTCTATGGATGAAGGCATGGGGAAAGAGGAGAGAGGATGATGGGATTGGGGATAAAAAGATGGAGAAGCGATGAGGATGAAGAAGGGAAAGTGGGCTTAAAAAACCTCAACTTGATTCGACGTGATTCCCCCATCAGGATACCTTTTTATTTTTAAATTTGAAAGCGGGGGTCTGGGAATGACATACCCCAGTGGGTTCAAGGGTAAATACCCCTTACCAGGTCTTTGGGCATGCTCCTCACTGTAGAGGGTGGGGTCGAGGGGCAACACCCCCATCACCAAGCACATTTTCCCCTTTGCAAAGCCTTCAAATTCTTCATTTCGTAACAAATTTCTTGCCTAAAATTAACGTCGGTGAGCTCCCTTGAAAATGTCATATTTTGAATATTTTTTTGCATACGTGGTTGGACAATAAATGACAAAAAATGACAGATTTTCCAAATCAAGGTAGTTAAATCTGTTGTCATTTTTTTGGGGTCTAATTTTGGGTAGAATTGCACTGATGTTTGGCAAATTTGTGAGAAGCCGAGATGGGCAAAAACATTGATTTGGACATGCCTTTAAGTCACGGGCATTTAGGAGCAGATGCATCCACCACAAGGAGGGAACACAGATCTATTGGTTTAGAAACTAGCAGATACATTGTGAGAAGGCACGCAGAAGGGAGGCAGATATGTCAGTTTGAAACCGACAGATACAACGCTAGAGGGTATAAGAAAGGGAGGCAGATCTATCAATTTGAAACCGACAAATACACCACTAGAGGACACATAGAAGGGAGGAAGAATTGCCATTTTAAAACTGATGGACATGCCATAAAAGAGATGGGGGAGGGAGGTGGATCAAGGCGCATCTGTTGATTTGAAACCAGCAGATACATCGCTAGACGGATAGGGGAGGGAGACGAATTCACGGAGCGGATCACGGGCTAGGAGGGGGCAGGGACGAAGATAAATGGTTTGGGGGGGAGGTGGNCTAGGAGGGGGCAGGGACGAAGATAAATGGTTTGGGGGGGAGTTGGTAAGCTACATGAATTTAGACATGAGGAGAGTTTTAAAGGGGGGAGATTGGGGGTGGACTCAGGGAGACTTGTGTTATGTTATCAAATGGTGGATTCACTATGTGAAAGGGCATATTTGTCACGTTTGGGATTGAATATGAGAAACAAGTATTAGCATGCATATTTGGGGGGATAAATGGGTAGATTTTCTATGACTTCACTCATTACGAGACAAGGATTGATGGATGTAAGGATTATGGATGATGGGATGATAAGAGATGAGGATTGGGGAGAAATTATGGAAATAGATAAGGATGGGGGATGGAAATATTATGTATGATATAATAAGGATGGGGAGATAAATGGATTGAGGATAAAGGATGGAGATAGAGAAGGATGAGGAGATGGAAAGTGGATGTGATGGGGTCACCAAGGGATATGTCACCAAGGAATAAAGATGCCACCACTTAGGATATGTCATGCATGACGAGGTTGTAGGAGGGGTATGAGTGGATGGAAGGTAGGATGACAAGAGGATGAGGAAGGTAGATGGAAGCTAGGATAATGGGTGGATACAGATGATTGAGGTGAGTGGAGGGATTATGTGGACAGGAGGAAGGATGGGTGAACATGAGGATAGGTAAATGAGATAATTGATGAGGAAACAGATGCTGAGAGGTATCCAAAGAATTTATACATGGTAGCCTTTATTTTATCAAGATCCAAAGGAGGGTGAAGTGAAACATATAAGATATGAAAGAGTGGTGGGGAGATGACATGTACGATATGATGGTTGGATAACTAGAAGGACTTGGCCCCAAGTGTGAGGAGAAATGGGAGGGAAGAATTATATAATGCATGTTTGCCAGGTTTTCATCATAGTACTTGTCCAAGGCGCCTGTTTTCTAAGTTTTCACCATTGGACGGTTTTTTTTCTTTACTTTTTTTCTTTGATTTTTTTTTTTTTTTTGGAAGGAGTTTATTGATGGAATGATAAGGAGGAGATGGATGGAGGACTTAGAGGACTCCAAAATCAAGTTAATAGGAGCCCATTTAGTGTGATCATTGGATGTTGGTACAACCTTATTAGGATGGGCGAGATTATGCAAAGGCATGGATGAGATGGTTGTGATGGGGGATAAATGTGGGGTAAGGGATATTGTGGTGGGAAGTCTTTGGATGGAAGGAAGGGAAGTTTTCAGGATCAACATTGACATATATTAGGGATGTGGAAAGAGTGGATGAGAAGTGGATGGTAGATGTAGAGATGATAGAGGAGTTATGATAGGTAGTTTTGGGACTTAAGGAGCCAAAATGGATTTAGGAGATGGAGAGGAGGAATTCTTAGCCAGCAGATTAGCAACTTTGGATGTCATTGCAAATTTTTCTTTTAGATGCATTGCTTCTTTTTACTTTGGGATCCACGTAGTTTTTTCTTTTTCTTTGGCAAGCCTTTGCGACCTTTGAGATGTAGTGCATTTGTTTATTGGATTTTTCTTTACTTGAGCATGTCATTTAGACTGAACATGGAAATATTTAGATTGTTGTGGATAGTTAGCTTTATTCATTTTTTATTTGGCATCCAAATTGTTGCTAGTAACATTAGAAGGAGCATGAGAAGTGGTATGAGATGGAGGGAATATGGATGGAGATATAGAGGGAGGATGGTGGATGGTGCAGTTGGGTATGTGTCTTTGTTAATCTTGATTCAAAATGGAAGAGGCGGGATATTTAATATGGGATTTGTATATGGAGGAATGAGTAGGATAAGATGGGGGATGAAATTTTAAAATATAAGACCCCAAAATGGATTTAGTATGCGGAGGATATGGAATGGTAGATTTTGGGATATAGGGAACTAGAATTGATTTAGACGATGAAGGAGGCATGTGGTAGGTTGTCATGGGTTACAATGATGGAGGAGGGGGGATGAAAATAAATGTTTTGGATAAATGACAGGAAGATGCAATGATGGATTTGGAATTACGTATGAATTTAGTAGCAGGTGTACCAACATTTTTAAATGAAGTGCCTTGAGATTTCTAACCATGACCATAAGATCGTGGATGTTCTTTGATAGGGATGGGCTCCAGGGTACCTTATTCATGGACTCCTAAGCCTTTACCTTTATAATTAATTTTATTGAGCATTTGATCCAAGATAGGATACTTCTTACTTGGCGAACAAGACATTAATCCATTGTTAGGTGTAGTGTAGGTGGTGGATATGGAATTGATTTATTTTGCTTCAAGTTGACCACTGTGGATGAATTTAAGTGAACCAAGGATATATAGTAATGGTGGTGGGATGATTTGAATTGGAGGTGATAAATGATCATGAACTGGAGTGGATGGATGTTGAGATCTTGATTTGGATGGGAAGATGGTAATGGATCTTGACTTGGAGTGGGTGAAATGATAGGAGTTTTCTTTAAAGGAAGGGATGATAATGGATCATTAGATGGAGGAAGTGGGATTGTAAGGTCATGATGTGGATTAGATGATAAGAGATCTTGAGATGGAGTGAGAGGAGTGATAGGATTTGAATGTGTGTTAATAGATATTTGGACATGCTTTAGGAAAATATATTGGCATGATTGACTGGTGTAGATGATGTGATGGGGACGAATGTATAGACTCTTTAGATGTAGTGGATGGAAAGATGGGAGGTTCTTCAATTGGGACAGATGGAGGAAGGAAGGACACATGAGATTCATTGGATTAGGTTTGGATGACCATAGGAGAATATGGGGATTGGAGGTGGATAGAGTCAACAAATGGGGATTTTTCACTTGTGTTAAGAGGTGGAAGAGAATCAGTAAGTGGGGTTGATGGAAGAGGGATGATAGGTGTGGGAGGTGGAAGGGCCTCATCGCTACTGACCTCACATGATGGAGTTAGATGACATGACTCGTCTTTAAGAGGTGGATTTTTTTATGGATTCTTTATGAAGCTCCTTGGAGACTTGTGTGTTTGAAGCTGAGGGGGATGAGTGACATGTGTAGATGGTGGTAAGCTAAGATAGTCCACATATGAAGGTGTGACAATGGATTGTGAACTTGGTTTATTGAATGATGTTGGAGAAGAGACTATGGGGGGCGACTTGGCTAGATAGTTTACATACATAGGCCATGGAGGCAACTGGTGAACTAGATTGACTAGTTGATGGGGGAGAGGCATTAGATTGAGATATAACACATGAAGTGGGTTCTGGGACATAGGGATATTGTGGAATAAGATTTGTGGTAATTTAGGAAGGAACGAAAGATGATGTATTGGGATAAGATAGAGTGATGAAGGTGGATTGAAAAATGTTACCCCTAAATTTTTTCTCGTGCTTAATGCCCCTAAAGCAGAAAAAATAATAGCTCTTATTAGTATTTTAATGATTAAAGTGTTGGTTACACCTGTTGATGACCCTCGTGTGTCTCTCATGCCTGCCAATCACATAAGCAATTATCTTTCATTTTCCATGAAAAATGATGCCAAAATAATTAAATCCTAATTTTTCTATGTTGTATGCTAAAAATATTTATGGGTTATGCTCTACATGGCTCATGTAGCCTATAGTTAAAATTTCATGGGAAATAGTGCTATCAACAAAAAGTTATGCAGGTTTTTCTACTGCAGTTTACAAGTGCAGTATGCATGTTGAACTTGAACCTTGAACTAAGGTTCATAGTTCAAAATTCAAAGTGCAGGTGCAAAATGTTCAATTTCATAAAATGGAAGGTTTGATGGTTTGAACATTTCAACATTTCAGAATTATAGTTTGAGAATTCAAAATTCATCAGTCCAAAGGCACACCAGAATTCAGTAGTTTAAAATTCAATGATTCAGTCAGTTACACTTTGTAAAAGGGTAGCATGCAAGTGAATTTGATCGCTTGAACTTGAACCATTGAACCTCTCAGTTCAAAGTTCAAGGGTATAGTGCAAAATGCAATTGTGAAATTCTTTTTTTAAACCCAAAAATCCAAGTTCAAAAAAATAGTCATGTTGCGGGGGACATAACTTTCAACACCACCATTAGATTGGGTTGTATTTTGGATATGTTTTAGAAAACCTATTTTTGTAAATTCTCACCAGAGGGATTTTTGAAATTATATCTGGTTGGAAAGATATAAATAACAGAATACAGGTCTATAAACTAGGCATATTTCTAGATTTTCCTGATGACAGAAAAATCAGTCTCAGTACGGGCGCCATAACTTTTGACTCCACCGTTGGATTGAGCCAAGTTTTTAATATGTTGTGGGGAGGCAAATAACACAAGATTTGACCAGAGCGATTGTCCAAATTCGGTCTGGTGTGTGAGTTATGGATGACTATGTGTAGCACTATCAAACTACCAAAAATATTTTGGTCCACCCAACATAAAAAAATGTTTTCATTTTTGGGTTAATACATTCAAGTGGCACATGTCCAAGTATGATTAAACCCGTCATTTTATTCAAAAAAAATTTTTTATAAAATTTTATCCGAATGTTTATAAATATATCAGGCCCAGGAAAAAATAAGAGGGAATAATTAAGAAGAGATCATTATTATTATTGGAGATATTTTTCAAGAATCAGTTATTTTATAACTGAAAAGCTACGGGAAAGAAGGAAACTTTCCAAGAAATCCTATAAAAGGAGATCTTGGAAACATCTAAAGGGTTCTTCTTTGCTGCAAGTTTGTGGGCTATAGGGAGGAGAATGTAGTCATCTGATTCTGATTGTAACAGAGGGAAAAAGGGGGAATTATTTTATATTTTTTGCAACTTGATTTTAATGGCAGGGCTCAAAGTGATCTGGTGATCATTTCTGTTATATTTAGAAATAAAGAGGAGTTTGTAGCACAGGTTTGTTGTTCTATATATTTATTTCTCTGATTAAGATCAATCAGTTGGTTGTTTCTTTCATGCTTCTGAATACCATCCTATGTCATTTTACCAAGCACATGTTTATATGTAAATCTGTTGGTCTACATATCCATGTTTTGCAGAACTAGGCATTTAATTCCTTTTTGTTTTCTTTGTAATGTGAAAGATTAACTAAGTAGTCTGTAGGCTTTTTTTTTTGTCTTTCTCTCATTATTCAAGTTTGTAATTGCATTCATTTCATGTTGATGGATGAATGTTTGTTGCCTTTATGTCTTCTGGTTAAAGACATAACTAATATTTAATTCATTGAATATCATGGAAGAGGGAGTTGTACCTCTCAATTCAGAGGAAGATTATCAATTCAATGATAATCTATCCAACTGTTAGTATTATTTGTTCTTTATGTTGGGCGTCTTGAGTCATTCTTTTTTTTGAAGGATAAATCTGTTTACTAACAAAATAGAATGGCGTAGATGGGGGATTGAGGTAGGGAAAAGTAGGAGTGAGGTAGGATAGTGTGGATGGTGGATTTGGGATGGTTGAGGTATTGCGGTAATGGATTTTTTGCTTAGTGTTAATCAAAGGACTAAGTGTGTGGATTGAAGGATAGTGGGATGATGGATTCAAACTAGGGGTGAAGGTGAGAGTGTTGTCATGCAAAGATGGAGATTGGGATATGACTATAGGAGAATATGCAGGCATGAATATTATATGAGGGGGTTATGTGGTTGTGATATAGGAGGGAGTTGTGGATGGATGGCCCAATAGATTTCCCTTGTCAAGGGTATGATAGAAAGTGCTAGTGGGTATGCATGGAGGCATGATGGGATAGTTTGGAGGAATGGTTGGATATTGGAGGATGCTACAAGCAAGCTTGCCAAAGTTTTCAATGTACTCATCATGATATATGAGACTCTCATCATCACCTGAATGGGATGGTGTAGAAGAAAAGTTAGGACAACCAAACTCATCATAGTAGAATTGTGACATAACGGTTAGCTCATGAGTTGGATAGGGATGAAGGATGAAGATGGATGATAGAAAAAGCTCAGATTAGGATGAACAATAAGCTCAAAATAGGATGATAATTAAGCTCATATTAGAAGGAAGGACTGACTCTGAAGAGGATGGAAAGACAATGAGAGATATGGATGTCATGAGCTAAGAATGATCTGGTTGACTGACATTTTAGGGAATTAAAGTGAATATGAGATAGTACAAAGCAAATCTGAGCAACAAAAAAATTTGAGGGATGAAAAAGTGTATCTTCTAAATAGGAAACTAACCAAAATTAGGCGTATTAGGGAGATTATGTGGCAAATACATGAAACGTCAAATCTGAGGTTTTATAGAGAGTATCTGTAGAACAGAGAATCTAAGGTTTTAAAGATCGTATCTGTGTGCTATAATTGTGTCACACTTCTATGAATCCTTACATTCAAGAACACTCAAGAATGAGGTCTCAAAAATTGATCCATAGCTCCCTAGGCATGGAGTGCAAGGGTTTTTAGAATGCTCT
>MU224108.1:138355-150188 GCA_018584345.1 Thuja plicata
TATCCTCCAATAAGAAAATAGGAGTTGACTTTTGTGTCCCACATAAGACAAAAAGTGTTTTTTCCCTTTTTATAAAATAAGAATAATGCTTTATTTGTGCAACATAGGATAAGAAGAAAAGTGAGGACTTTTTATTTAAATAAAAGAGGAGGAAATTCCTTTTAATTAAATAAGGGCTTAGGATAAAGTGATTTTATTATTTAATTAAAAGAGATTTTTAATTAATTAAAAGAGAGCATGTTCTCTTAATTAAATAAGATTTTTATTTTTATTTTTATTTTTTTTCTCTTTTAAATTAAATAAGGCTCAAACCTTAGGAAATATTGAATTGATTATGATTTGATCAAGGAAATTGATATGATTGATATTGTTGATATTTGAAAATATTGATTCAGGGATTTGATAAATTGAGAAATGGGGCCCAAAGTCTAGGCGACCATTTTAGGGTGCATACAATATATGTGGAATGATGTTTCTGAGGTTTCATAGTATCTATGTGATTTTGGACATGTACCTTCTAAGAACACAGGGCTTATCTATATTTTTAGATGAGATATATGCTAAAATAGGTGACAGATCTGCAAACTTTTGTGATAAATAGCTAAGACTTGAACTCAATTTTATTGTTGGGCATATCTATAGGATGAAAAAGATGAGGTATCTATTGAATGATAGAGCATATCTACCAAATTAGATAGAAAATCTATTGAATAGGAAAGAAAATCTGTTAAAAAACATGAACAATGACTACACTAAGTATGTTCAATATCGCCAAAGGATGATGCACATCCGCACAACATCATAGCGTATCTAGGAAAATTGGTATGCTGACTGAAAGTAAGTTAAATGACATTTTTTTTGGCAAAATATATGTAATGCAAAACACAAAAACAATTTTGTAACCAAGCATGCGTATAACTTAAGGTGAAAAGGATACCATTTGTTTAATCCTTACTTGGAATAACTTCCAACCATGCTTATTCAAAATGGATAACTTAGAAGTTTGGAGGTACAAGATCCTCCTTACAATGCACTCACTTCTCAGGCTTACCAAACTTCAAATTCTTTGGGTGATCAATTCCCAAGGAACCATTATTTCTACTATGAATCACAAAAGTGTGGGGTGTCTTAGTCAGTCTCTAACCTTTCATGCCAAAAAATATGGGTTTTGGAAAACTATAACAAGGGTGTCTAGTAAGGGAATCCGCTCAGGTGCCTATACTCAAATAATATTCTCAATTAAGGGGCTCTCCCATTCCTTTCAAAATAATGTGTTTTATGTCTTATAGTGAAGGATTTTAATGCATCACAAGGATACTGCAGGATATTTTTGTTGTTATAACAAATTCACACATGTTTATTATGAATTTAATAACAATCACATTGTTTATATAGTGGTTTGGAATTGATTGGCATTAGTCCTTACCACTTGGGTTGTTCCCTCTCACCCAACCTTATAGACTGCTCAGGAGGCAGACCCTCTAAAGAGACATAATGTGCTTATCACACTAAACACATCAAATAAAGATTTATACATTTTAAGTGCTAAATGAAGTGGCATTATGCTAAGAAGACACATAGATCATTGATTAATCCAATTTGTTCTTAAGTAAAAGTATCTTTCTTTGTTGATCCTGCAAACACACTTGTTAAATGTTAATGGGGTCTTTGGCACGTACAAGCGACCTTCCTTCGCAGTAGAATAGCTTACAAATATCAAAATTTAGTAGGTTAGCAAAAAAAAGGTATTAAGACAACTTTGGAAAAATGCATTAAAAATCTTATCTGCTAGATGACAGGGTGAATTTTTTTAAACGATGATTTTCTTGGTCTGTAGAGCATTTATGTTGTTTCACAGAGAAATTCTGTTAAATGACAATTCTGCTGGATTTAAACAATGTCATAATAACCCAAAAAAATCACATGCGAATCCGTAAGATGTCGGTCATATCCACTGGATTATACGTCGAATCTGTTGAATGGTGATTATGTTGGTCTGCAAAGTACTTTTGTTGTTTCATAGAGTGATTCCGCATAAAATCTAAAAAAATTGATTTGCATTTTTTGGCGAATCCACTGATGCATGTGAACTTTCTGAGGTGAATATGTTGATTTGCGTGTAAATGCCTTTGAAAACTACAAGACTTAAAAAGTTCCTAGAATACCAAAAATGTTAGTTTTGAACTTGTAAATTGGGTTCCACTGAGTGTGCCATAAATGTGTGCAAGGAAAAATGTGCCAAAAGAATGCATATAACTAGTAAAGATATTCATAACACAAATACAGTGCAATAATCATGATTAGACATAAACAAGAAATAAATAACAAGAAAGTAAAACCACATAAAACCCTATTGTAGCCTCTTTGTTGCAATGATTTGTCCAGGATAGTGTGATTATATGTATGCTCATGAATTTAACATCATAACAACATCAGAGTGCTTCATATTTTCTCAAGCTTACGATAATAATTTGTAATGAATTTCAAAGGATTTTTCGCAAGTATTGTTTGAGTTCCCTCGAGAATGCAGAAAATTGCACATGTTGACCTTATGGAAAGAATTGTTATCAATTAGTGCCAAAAAATTAGTCACTATAGTGTTGACCGAGCCAGCAGCTTAAAGTGCAACCCGAGCAGTTGTAGTGTAGCTTGAGCAGTTATAGTGTCGACTGAGAAGATAGTGGCAATCAGTATCACTTTAGTCACCAGTATTGCCCGAGTGCCAGAGATTACTATGTCTCCCGAGTGTCAGCATATTGCCCGAGTGCCAGTATATCACCCGAGTGGATTACTTGACCCGAGTATCAGTATCGGGCCGACCTAGTTGTTATTGTTGGATATTAATTTATATTATGGAAGTTGACTTATGAAGGTATTTGTTTGGATAAGATATATATGTAAGATACTTTATTTATCCAAATGTGTATAAGTGAAGTAGCAATAACAAAGTATAGATATGTGAATATGAAGTGGCATATTGATTAGAAGGCTACAATAGTGTAAAGGAACAACAAAAACTCATCTATCACATTCAGGTGATCAGTATTATATCATTGGATCTCATTCAGGAAATCAGAGTTGCATAGAAAATCATCTGCTGGTGCATCCTAACAGGTGTATCAGCAAAATCCTTTAACCAGGTGGACTTAACAGTCCTTATCAAATCTCCTAACAGAGTTGCATACTTAATTGTATTGTACAAATCCTTTCACAAGGTGGACCTAACAGTCCTTATTGCTCCTAAAAGGGAAGGCCATTAGAAGTGGTCAATTATAAGCTTTAACAAGCTAAATTTATACTGCAGTACTAAATATTGTGGGTACCATCCCTACCCTAGTTTTACTTTCTATTTGTAAGGTTTCTGGGTAATCAAATATTGTGTCAAGTGTTGTGGATGTTTATTGCTTTTCTCTTTCATGCATGCAATTAGATTAGTCAATCTAATAAAGGATAAAAGAGAATAAGTGTTATTGGTTCTTGATTCACCCCCCCCNTTCCCCCCCCCCCCCCCCCTCAGTCACCTAGCCTCAATATATTTCCAACAATTGGTATCAGAGCTAAAGGTTCTCTTATCATAAGTTTAACAAATTGAGCAAAGATTAGAGGCAATGGAAATATATAGACTAGAGAAAGCCATTGAAAATGAAAATCTAGATCTACAGGTGGTCATGGATCAAATCAGAAAACTCAAGGAGCAGCTCTCTCATTCCCTGAAAAGAAGAAAAGATTTAGCAGTGCAAATAAATGATAAAAATTACATAGAAGAAAGAATTGAAGACTTATGCAAAGAAAGAAGTTCCAGAGAAGTTGATGCAACCATTGAATACCTAATTGTAAAGAATCTCAATTTACATGAAGAAGTCAGAAAGTTGAAGAGAGAACAAGAAATTCATTCAGTCAAAATATGTGAAGTCATGGAACAAAAGAACCAAGCAGAAAATGACAGAGAAATGGCACAAGAAGATAAAATATTGCTAAGTAAAAGATTAGAGGAAAAGAAAATGAAATCCATCATTTGTTACTTCAGCAAGAAGATATGATAAATCAACTCAATAGTTCAAATCAAGAAGTTATCAACCCAAGGACTGAAAATGAAAGATTGCAGAATGATCTCAATACTGAAAAGCAAACCAATAAGAGCATGATGAATTCACAGGTGAGCATGGATCAGTTGACAGAGGATACTCAATTCAGACATAATGGACATACTAAATTAGGTTATACTAAACAAGGTGAATCCTCACAGCAAGGAGCTCAAAAGAACAACAAACCTACTTGTAATCATTGTGGTAAGTTAGGGCATACATCAAATAAGTGTTGGAGCAATGGAAAGTCAAATTTTAATGGTAAATTCTATAGGTGCAACAAACATGGACACAAGGAAAGTGAATGCACTAAGAAACCTAAGTTTGAAGTAAAATGTTTCAATTGTAACAAACAAAGTCACAAGTCTTCCAAGTGCAGAACTAAGAAATGGAACCCTACTGAACAACTAGCTAAAGAAATTTTTGGTTGGGATTACAACACATTGAGAAGATGTTGTCACTGTGGTGAGTATGGGCACATTGGTGTAAATTGTGCAAAGACTCATCTAAAAAAAAGAGTCCTAATAAGAGATGTTATGTGTGTAAACAACTCGGTCATCTAAGCAAGAATTGCATGAACAGAGAAAAAGTGGATACTATTTTTGAGAAAGGGAAAGCAAAAGTTTTTGAAATAAGAACATAGATGAGTCAGCAGTGAGTAAGGAAGTCTTCTGAGAATTCATACCAAAACAATGAAGGATCGAATGGCACCCAAAATAGTGATTTGGGTGGATCCACCATCTCCGAATAAATATACAAGGAGACAACTGAAACTGTGCATACAAAGCATCATACATCAGTTCCATATATGCTAGCAAGTCCAAGTCTGCATATTGATGCACTAGGACACATTATGGTTCTAACTGAGTCAGGATCTTAGTTACATCTGAGTTACTTAGGCTTAACCGAGTTAAGTCAGGTTGTATGGTTTCGAAGATGTAAAGGTTTGTTTTTGCTGAGCTTTTGAGAAAGTATGGGAGAACTACCCAAGTTGTCACAACTACCAAGTACAAAGCATTTAATGAAAATCTATGATGAAATTTCTCATAAATGGTGGATTTGAAGGGTTATTATTTACAGTTTACAAAGTGATTAAGAGCTAACAACGATTGCAGAGCGAATTTGTTTGAAAGCCTTAGTTGCAGTGAAGTTTTATCAATCTTCCAAGCGATTATGGCATCTTCATCTAGCATTATGGTTAAGAAGGGATCTAAGATGTTGGTGAGGGATTTTGTCTGTGAACTGCCAAAGTTTAAACTTTATCCTGCGATTGCAAAAGAGACAGATCCAATGGGAGACAATTCCCAAATTCCTCCGAAGGTACTGTCGATCAATGATATCTGAGCTTTCTATCATTGCACCATTCAATAGCTAGGCACATTGGAGATGAATCAAGCATATGATAAACTCTGTGTAGATAAAAATCTGAATCTATAACACAAACACCTCAAAGTTAAGGGTTTAACCCACGTTTTGCATATGCCGCAGAACTTCCAGATAAAATGAATTAGATTTGTTCTGAGCTGTGTTCATGACATGCATCTCTGTTTGGACCAACTAGTAAAGATCACCAAGAGAATGGTACACCGTGTGAGAGGGCACCCAATGCTCAAAAAATCCAAGGCAACCAAAATCCTACCCCGAGATGACCTAGCCAAGAAGACTCTTGCCGAGTGGGATGGAAGAGACATGAAATTGAATGGAGTCGCAAACATAGAATTGAAGTTTGGTATTCATGTGATTGCACACAAGATATATAGTTCTATCTAACCAAAAAGTGTACCGTGTGAGGCTGTGGACTTGGCATACAAAGTAGTCAAGAACAATCTTTCATTCAACCTTGTTGAGTTGCAACTCATCCAATTGAGCAAAAATACGGAGAGCATCCGAGCATCCAAGACCAATCTGTGTAAGTTTGGTTCACTCTTGGTATGCATATTCTTTTATGTTCAGAAGTTTTTCCCTTCCAAAGGAACAATTGTATAGAAAAAGGATAGACCCATAGTCTATGAGATAAATGAATTCATAGCAGAATTAGGAGATAATTTTGAGAGCATCATGGATGCATACTTTGAGAATTTCAAACAGAAGATGCATAAAAGGTTCAGAATTCCTAAACAATTTGTAGAAGACTATAAAGATGATGTTTGTTTCCTAGTTAACTGTGACAAAGTATACATTCAAGCAGTCTAGCCTAGGGTTGCATGGGTGAAACCTCTTGCATATGAGGTTAACATTGATGAAACAAAAAACATCATTGAATCTCTTGTGAATGAGTATGTTGATCCTAAAGAAACATACTTTGGTACTTATGAAGAATCAAATGGAAAGATATCTTTGGAAATTGAGATTCCTAAAATCTTGAAGAGAGGAAGGAAGAGAATTAAGAAGATTGGAAAGAAATATGGCAAGTCTTCTGACTCTCCTCCTTCAATCACTGAAAGCAAAGGAGATGACATAAAGATAAAAGATGATAAATCTGAGAAAGAAGAAGAAGAGGTAGAAGTAGAGCCTCCTAAGAAGAAGAGGCTAGCCCCTAAGAAAACACCTAAGGCCCGTACCCCTGCTTTCACTAGGTCCAGAAGAAAATTGAAATTGCCTAAGGAAGATGAAGAAGAAGAAGATACAATCATATTCAAGAATCCACCACCTACCTTTGAGCAGAGGATTGTAGACTTGAAAGAAGGTAGTGGTATGGGATCTCTCAAATAATTGAAGTATGCTTCCAGAACCAACTATGAGCAGAAGACGATTGAGGATGCAATAGTAGAGAAAATGGCAAGATGGAAGTATGATCCATCTGAGTTGAAAAGCTATATGACTGAAGACCTTCTCAAGGCAATCACAATTCATTGGCACAATGTAGTACAAATTGAAAAGGATATCAGAATGGAAACCTTGAAGCAAGTCATGCCTAATATAACTAGTAAAGAGGCAAAAGATGCTATGAATAAGTATGAGAGTAATCACACTCCAAGGTTTAGGACTTTTAAAATCTTAAACAAGAAAATAGAAGATGTTGTGCAGGCCGCAACAAAGATATGGAAGGCAATTTTTGAAATCAAGGAAGAAGATAAGACAGAAAAACAAAGTATATATCCTCTTGTGCAGGATAAAGAGGAAGAGTTACCTGAGGTTTAAACCATTGAATAATCTAATGTTGAATAGATTGCAGTAGAAGTGATGGCATCCCTGCCCCAATCACCTATTCAGAAAATCATATCTCCGAGCAAAAAAAAGACTACAAAATTTACATCAAGTCAAGTAGGAACCGAGCACTAGGCTCCACCTACTATTGGGCCAAGCCAAACTGAGTCATAAAAGGATACTGTGAATGTCTCTACAGTTGATATAGATTCTACAGTTGGTGCAAAGAATATCAATGACCTATTCCAACTGAATACTGAGGAGAGCATTGAGGATAGAAAGGATAAGGATGATGATGGGAAAGGGAAAGAAATCATTCCTTCATCTCATCCCAAGGTCATGGGTAAAGAAACAATCACTGATGAAATTGATCTTTAAGAAGACATTGTGATTCCTAATTGAGATCTTTCTAACCTGACAGCCGAGTAAATGGATATACTTGGTGAGCTATGGAAGAAAAGAGTAAGACAGTAGAAGCTCCGAGTTGAGAAGAAAAGGAATAGAGTACTGGAAGATATCAAAGTTATATTCCTTGATTCTTTAGAAATTGAAGTCAATAAGAATGAATATTATGGACCAACTTGTTGACATAGTTCACAAGTTCAAAACAGGTCTTAATGGTCAGGAGAAATTGATGCAGAAGGTAGAAAGGAAATTTGAGAATAAGGTTCTAGAGAATGTTGCAAGTAAGATTTAAATAGACCAAGTGAAGCTAACAACTATCTTTAGCTCTCTAGAAACCACTGTAAACAATGTTGTATCATTATTTGTAAAGTTGAGTGACACTTCCAAATTTACCACAGGAATAAAAGACAAGATGACTAAGATTGATACATATTTGAAGGCAAGTGCAAACCAGTTGGCACTTGACCCTAGTTCAAGTTCAACACATTTTGTGAAGATAAAGTATCTGACAGATATGTAGGCAGAGCTACTAAGGGAAGAAAGTAGAACAAGGGAATCCCTTATAGCTATACAGAGCCAACTCCTTCCACACATGGATGTCACGCATAAACATATTGTTCATGCAAAGACACTCATACGTGACAATAAATTTTTAGTTGCAGAGCTTATGATGGAGTTGTCAGCAGAGATTCAGATTGAGTTGCACATCCTAAAGGTGTCGCTAGACAATTGGGACAACACTTTGTCTCAAATTTTGAAGGTACATAGTGATTTCCTTTCCTACTTTGGTATTACCTTGTAGAATATATTTTTGGCATTTGTGTCAAAAAAAGGGGAAAATTTATTGTATACAGAGGAAAATATTGAATGTATATAAATGAGGAAATGCATGTACAAAGTAGAGGGAGATATACATAGCACATAATAAAAAAAAATTTGAAAATTAAAAACAGAGTTAGTTGTAACTGAGCTACAGAGTAGTTGTCAAAACCTGAGCAAGTACCCAAGCACATGGTAAGCGGGAGTTTTGACTCAAAAGTTTGAGCAATTTTTGGTATGATAAGTGTTTTTGGCCACTAATGCCAAAGGGGAAGATTGTTGACCTTATGGCAAGACTTGTTGTCAATTAGTGCCAAAACACTTAGTCACTATAGTGTTGACCGAGCCAGCAACTTGAAGTACAACCCAAGTAGTTGTAGTGTAGCCTGAGCAGTTATAGTGTTGACCGAGCAGATAGTGGCAATCAGTATCACCCGAGTCACTAGTATTGCCCGAGTGCCAGAGATTACTATGTCGCCCGAGTGTCAGCATATTGCCCAAGTGCCAGTATATCACCCGAGTGGATTAATGGACCTGAGTATCAGTATTGGGTTGACCTAGTTGTTATTGTTGTATATTAATTTATATTATGGAAGCTGACTTATGAAGGTATTTTTTTGGATAAGATATATATGTAAGATACTTTATTTATCCAAATGTGTATAAGTGAACTAGCAATAGGAGAGTATGGACATGCGAATATGAAGTGGCATATTGATTACAAGGCTACAACAATGCAAAGGAACAACATAGACTCATCTATCACATTCAGGTGATCAACATTATATCATTGGATCTCATTCAAAAAAATTGAGTTTCATAGCAGATCATCCTCTAGTTCATCCTAACAGGTGTATCAGCAAAATCCTTTAACCGGGTGGAGTTAACAATCCTTATCAAATCTCCTAACAGAGTTGCATACTTAATTGTATTGTACAAATCCTTTCACAAGGTGAACCTAACAGTCCTTATTGCTCCTAACAGAGCAAGCCATCAGAAGTGGTCAATTGTAAGCTTTAACATGCTAAAATTATACTGCAGTACTAAATCTTGTGGGTACCATCCCCACCCCAATTTTACTTTCTATTTGGAAGGTTTCTGGGTAATCAAATATTGTGTCAAGTGTTGTGGATGTTTATTGCTTTTCTCTTTCATGCATGCAATTAGATTAGTCAATCTAATAAAGGATAAAAGAGAATAAGTTTTATTGGTTCCTGATTCACCCCCCCTCTTAGTCACCTAGCCTCAATATATTTCCAACAACACAATGGGAGAGAGTTGATAATGGATGCAATGATTCAATTGAAAAATATGATGATCTTGAATTGAATGGGAATGAGAGGATATTATAGAAGAGTTGAGGAGGTTAGGGCTCCCACCATTAATGAAAGGTGACTAGATGTCAACCTCAGTGTGGTTGAGGGGTGGGGAAAGAGACTTTCCATAAAGGTCATTTATGTCTCAAGCCCAAAGTTCAACTCATTAACGGGGAGCCTTAATGACATTTTAGGTGAGGATTGTGATGGAGGAAGCAAAGTTGTACTTTGCTTCCCTAATCCTCATACTTAGGAATGTGCACACGATTAGAGGGGGATTAGGCTAATGACTTGGGTTAATTAGGAGGCAAGCGGATAGATTAGGATTTCGCAAGTGGATGGGATTAGAGGGGATAATGATTAATTATATAAATGGGGTATTTATCTAATTAAGTTAGGATTAGAGGTGCAAGTGGGATTTTTAGGGAAAAACGAGTGGATTGGGGTTTATGAATTTGTAATTCTTTTAAATTTAAAATAGGGCCAAAATGGGTTATTTAATTAAATAGATGGGTTTATTTAATTAAATGGGATTAGGATTTAGATAAATTTAATTAATTAATTCACCGAGAGGGAATGGAAAAATAGGAGAATTGATTAAATAAATAGATTATTTAATTAATAGGGCAACTATAGAAGAATGGGGATATGGATATTAATTAATTAAATGAATTATTTAATTAAAAGGCTGACTGTAGAAGAAAGGGATATTGATAATTTAATTTAAAAAAAATGAGATGTTTATTTAATTAACTAGAATAAGGGGCATTAAATGAATTAATTTACCTAAGACTATAGAAGATGAGTAATTAATTAAATAAATAAACTATATTCAGATTGGGTGTCTACAACAAGATTTAAATTTGTGATTTCTTTTTGTAGGCATGAAAAGTGAATTTTTGGTGTTTTTTCTTCTTCTTTTGTTTTGCATCCATTGTAAATGGTTGAACCACAATATGCTAATTTTTAACATGGGAAAACACTCTTTTCATGAACATTTGAGATGTTGACCATAATGTGCTAGTTATTTAAGCATTTCCCTTAGCTCCTTTGATTTGTAAACAGTAAAATAGTCTTTCATGACTATTTGACATGTGAATTGCCTTAAAACATTGAAACAATAAAAAATCATACATAGTGGAATCATGAAACAAAGCAATAGTCATAATGAGCTGTGGAAATCTAATCTCTCTTTTATTAATTACAATTTATTTAATTAGAGGATTTTGAGAAGTTGGGGGCTCGTCGTCTCTTTTTCTAGGAAAAGGATTGGTGTGCATAAGAAAGAATAGCAACATTGATTGTCTCATGGGTTATTTTTAGCTTCAAGGATGTTAAGAGTTATTCATTCATTCATTGTTTTATTTAAGTAGGTGACATCTAATTATGTTTTAATATATATATATATATATAATTTTTTACAAATTTATGCTCTCTTTTTTTAGAGATAAAGAGTGGTTTTTTGGTGCTCTTTATTTTGTTTTGCATCAAGTGTAAATGGTTGAATCATGATATGTTAATTGTTAATATGGGAAAACATTCTTTAGATGGGCAATTGAGATGTTGACCATAGTGTGTCATTTGTTTAAGCTTTCTCTTAGCTCCTTTGATTTAATAAATACTACAATAGTCTTTAATGACTAGTTAACATGTGAATTGTCTTAAATCTCGTAATCTACTTGTAGACACCCTAAAATGGACAGGCTTGCGACTTTACATTAAAAACACTAATTTTTATCTATTAATTAATGGTTTTTTAATCATTAATTAATCATCTATTTCCCTCTAAATTCATTCCCCAAATCATCTAATCAAATTCCCAAAATTAATTAAATAATTAATTTTATTTAATTAAATAAGCTTTAATTGATTAATTACCATTAATTGATTAATTAAACTCAATTTCCTATGGTTTAAATTCAAATGTTTAAAAATTACTAATTAAATTCTTCCAATTAAATTAATTTAATTTCATCAAATAAAGCAATTCTTAATTAAAAAGAATTCAATTATCTCACATGTTGAAAATAATTATTAAATAAATGAATTAAATACTCATTT
>MU224108.1:167048-190089 GCA_018584345.1 Thuja plicata
TTATCTTCAAAGAGATAACTCCAATTACATCACATGGGTTACTCCACCCATCTCTCCAGTCCACATGGGTAACTTCACCCACCTCTTTAGTTCAAAAAGGCAACTCATAATTAGCTCTTCAGTTAACGAAACCCTATCTCCTCTTTACCAAATGAAGAGGTGGAGTTTACTGAAGATCTCTCATGTTCCTTTTGATCTCAACCGTTCGTCTCCCCATCTCTGGGATTGATCTCAACCGTTCATTTCATCACCAATTCCTATATAATAAACCCTTCACAACCATTTGAAGGATCCAGGATTTCAAGCTCTCGTGCACCATTACTCCGTCAGTTTGGTTCTAGCATTCAAGCCATCTTGCGATCACACACCCACATTTCAATTATCAAATTCTCGACGCTTCTCAAGTCATAGACGCTGCCCCGCCAATATTGAGCATCAAGAACGATGTTTCAGAAGGAGTAGAGAGAAACAATAGAAGCTTAAAGCATCGTGGGGTTTGCATTTATTTGTCTTCTTTTCTCTTGCTTGTACATTTTATTTCTCATGTTTCTTTTATTCGTTTAGTAGTCATTGTATACTTGATTTGCATTCATTTGTGAATCTTTGCTACTAACCCCCGCCCTTGGAAAGATGTGGGAAATTGGAGAGAGAGGCGTACATTACTTATCAAATAGATTTCTTCATCCCAAACACCTCAGTTCATTCCAATCCTCATCATATGATCACCTTTAATGTTAGAACATGCAAAACCACACATGATTGTGCAAAGCTAATGTGAAGGCAACGAGCAAAGAAGAAAGAGAAGCCATGCAAGTTTCCAATACCAATTTTAGTCACATTCATTATAAATCAAACCCAAAAACATTATAATACCAGTATTTACAAAAAATAAGGTTTTTAGACCACATCTTAACATTTTTTTTGAGCAACCACTTCTCTCTTTTTACTTTTGTTACCCCAAAATTTGAAATTTTTGGTCCCCCTTAAAAATTTGAACCTAAATCTTAAACCCTTATTTTGGTTCAATCCTTCATTATCAGTCATTTTGACCCCACTGGATACTTGGTTAGTCAACTTTCTAGGTGTACATACCCATCTTTCATCTAGTCAAAAGTTTAGAAATCCCCTGACTTTACCGATTACGTTAACCCTTGATTGTCGGTAGGTCAAGTGTATCCTCAAACTACCTTACCTCTATAATAGTTCAGAGTACACAACCAATCCTCGATCACCAACAATACAATGCTTGCCACACCAACTCCTAGAGATTTGGTAAGTCAGGGTGATAATCAAACCCGGGCTCTGTCAATCAAAGAATGAATTCTTACCACCCATCGAATCTCTGAATATACCATGTTGTACATCCTTCAAAGAATAACCTTTTCAAATCTTGGAAAAGTACAACTCTTAAATGTTAAGCGTAATGAATTAAAATTACTGAGGTGGCAACACAACTTTTACAGATAAAAGGATATTATTATATGTTGCCAAAATTAACTAAACTTAAAGATCTGACTACAAAGAAAGGTGGTGGCATTTTCGAGCCCAGAATTTTCCTTAAAGATAGCCAAATAATTTTGCTCAAGATGAGACTTCCTACAAACAAGGAAATGCGGAATGAAGAACCAATTCTCGTCATACAAATCATTTTGAATTGGCCTCAAGTAGAACAAGTCGACATTGTCTCTCAGCTACGCTTAGTCACATGGAAGGGGAAAACTAGTTATGTTGACTATCATAGAGTGACCTTCGTCCTGGAAGAAGATGAAGAGCGTGTCAAACTCCACAATATTTTCATGAAGATACAACTTGACATAGATAGAGACCCTACAACTAGGGTAGTTTACCTTTTTTTAACATGTAAGGAGTCTTTTTATGATTAGTGGCAGTAACAAAAAATTTGAACACAATTTTTTTTTTTTCTATTTCAAGTTATTTGCTTAGTACTAGTTACTTTCAAAGATCGTTATTAAAATGAAAGGTCATGTTTTTGTATATTTAGGATTTTTCAAAGTCTAAAAAGGGGGATAAAAATAAAGAAAATGGTATAGCTCTGAAAAGAAATAATGGGACATAACCATTTTTTTTGTATTACAATATATCAAACTTTGTGTAATTTTGTTTTGGCATTAGCGAAATGTGAATATATATATTTCAAAGTTGTGTGTTTGTTATATTTTCCTGGACTGTGAATTAGCCTTTGAGTTATGCCAGTTTTTCTCACAGCGCTTCTCTACTCAATTTGGTTATAAATATGTGTGTGTTGGACACTTTGGGTTATAAATTTCTATTCACCTAGGATTAAAATGTTAAATCTTTCATATTTCATGCGCTGTACTAATGGAATGAATTGGGTCATTTTACCTTTCCTTTTTTCTTTTTGTTGCAAACCTAATTCACACCAGAAGCATGTCTATGTTTAAATATTAGTTGACCTTTCTTTATTTTTGGTTAAATCATGCCCCAAAAGCCCTAATTACATCATAAGAGGGAGTTATACCTCTAAAATTCAAAGGAAAGTTGTTGACCCAATGGTAACTTCTCCAACTGTTGGCTTCTAGTTTCTCTTTCATTTTGGGTATAAAGAGTTCTTTAGGAACTATTTATAAAAGGAAAATTTTAAAACCAACAAATTTACAATCCAAAAGTGTAAATATTCATTATGTTTTGTGTCCACAATGTTTAGATTATGGATTAAACAATCTAATTAAAATAACAAGTCTATATTATTTTAGATTTTGGTAAACTTGACATATTAAATGTATAATTTTATGATCCTTCCTAAATATTATTTTTTGTCTAAATATTTCCCTTCCTTAAATAATAGTTTGAATTTTCATTATTGGGTTGAATTTTATTAAAACCTTATCCTTTCTTTTGCTAACTCTTATTTATCTTTCACTATGTATGGCTACCACACTTATCTTGTTTCCCTCTATCAACCACATAGTATTTTCCATTTATTCAATCAATTTCTTTGTCTCTTGGTCCTCAAACACATATTATCCTTTTATGGACTAGATTATTGCTCCTTTTCCCTGGATTATTTGATTGATTTCTTTGAATATATGTCATTCTGTTAACTTTGTTAGCACCTATCTTTGTATTCTTGAAAGTATTGGTGAGTTTTTTCAAATAGACAATGTCGAATCAAATCTTAACCTATCCATGCATCATAATGTTATTCCTACCATGAAACTGGATGAGTATTCCCATAATAGTAATCATTATTCTTCCTCCCCCTTACATGAATTTATTTTAGTAGATAATGTAACTTTCATTTGGGGGTAACTCATGCTTATCATTTATCATGGGTGAAGTTTCTTATTCCCAAGATTAATATCTTTTTATGGATTTTTCTTCAAAATAAAATATTAACTACTGACAATCTCTGTAAAAGAGGATTTACTATCCCTAATATATGTTATTTGTGCTTGGAAGTAGAGGAAACTATTCCTCATCTTTTATTATATTTTTCTTTCTCCAGGTAGGTCTCGTCTTGGATATTTCAGAAATGAAATCTTTGTTGGGTCTTCCCTGATTCTATCCAAGATTTATCTTCTAATTGGAGTTTTCCCTCTTCAAATCATGTGCTCAGGGATCTTTGGACTATCACTGTGCCTCATCTGATCTAGGGGCTCTGGAAAGAAAAAAACAAATTTTTTTTTAGAGATTTTGCCTCCCCTTCTCCTATGGTTGTAGAGAAAGTTATCGAGGCTATTGGAGAAAACATTAATCTTCTTTAATCTGAGTTAAAAGATAAACCTTGTCTTCCTTGTAAGGATTACGATCTAAGAATTTCTATAGACTGGAAACCATACCATAGATATTTATAAAGGTGTTGACAAAGTCAAGAAGAGTATGAAAGGTTTGGTTTGACAGTTTCCTCCGAGTGGTTGGGGGAAATTAACTTCGATGGGGTGGTCAAAGGGAACCCTAGGTTGACTGGGTGCAGGGGAGTGGTAAGAGATGATAATGTAAATTTTATTTCTATGACCACGCTTCCCTTTGGATCTCAGTCTTACCACTTAGAAAAAGCCATGGGCGCATATCAAACTCTAAAAATTGTGAGGCGTCTTAACTGCAAGAATGTGTGAATCGAACGAGATTCTAACAATACCATAAATTTCTTAAAAGGGGAACATAAGGCCTCTTGGTCTATTGATTATATCATCCAAGACTCTAGGACCACTATTAAAACCTTTGAAAAGTGTTACATAACACACTCATATCATGAGACCAATAAGGTGGCAATTGGTCTCGCCTACCTTGGGGTCCAATCACAAGACATAACAATTTGGGAAGCAAAAAATTATATGAATAATGATATTATTTCACTCCTTAGATATGATATATTTAATGGCACAATGGGGAACATTACCAATAATGATGGAAATGACATATTTAACTTTGGAATCAATGTGAAGGGTGGTGTGTGTCTTATAGGGCAGAGTTTCATAATTATCATTTACGTCTCACATATTTTGTGAGAATTTTTGGGTGTTATTTCCTGGATTTCCATTTTTGCCTCTGTCAATATCACTTTGAACATTGTTTGTTAGGCATTTCTAATTTGAAGATGGGAGGAGATTTGAAAAGAATTGAACCTGCGACCTGCGAAGATTGGAAAAACAAAGAGGAGATTTGGTACAGGTTGGCCAAAGGAGGAGTTACCCTATATCTTGAGAAGTTGCACAAATATGAAATGAAGGTTACCATAATATTTTCTAGGACTAGAATAATAGCTCCATCACCATGTTTGTTAAGGATATTGTTCTTGATGAGAAGCTCATTTCTGAAATCTATGACTTACCCTTGAAAGGAATGAAGTTTTTAAGGATAGAAAGGTCTCATAGAAGGTTGTGATTAGATTTCCTTAGATAGATAAGGAAAGAGGGGCATTAGTGAAAGGTAACAACACTTTCTTTGATCCCAAGTAAATTAAACCTTTATGGAGGGAAGTCCTAAAACCGATCATGAAATATTTTACTATTGATGGTGATAGATGTGACCAAGTGTGCTTGTACAAGCTTCCTAGGACCTCCACTATCCTAGCCTTCTCAAAACCCTATGATTCATATTAGGGCCTTTTTAGTCATTAATTCACTAGTCTAGGACTAATCCAATACCACTCTTAGAGTAGGTAACTATTGTGCTTTACAAGGAGACAACTATCACCAAATTATACTATACTCTTTCACTTCTTCTTGGATGGTTCCAAGTACATTTTCAACTTCTCAACTCCACAAGTGTCTGCAAGGATACTTATCATGTTCAATATTCCTAGGCTCCATATAATCCCATTGGTGACTTGGTAACATAACTTTTCCAAATGATCTCCCAATTTACCTTCAATCTTGGCTTTTAGGCCTATTGCCCCTACTAGCCCTATTTGACAGGTTTTTCCCAATTCTTGCAAAATAACCCCAAAAAAAAAGTGGGTATTAGGATACCTTTTTACAAGACTCAAAGGATTTTGTATCTCTTAGGGTCCTAGGGTGTTTGTACAATAGATTCCTAGAATTAAGGATAACTAGGGCTAATTGGGCTAAATAAGTGCAGTCAGATGATTTATGCTTGGAAATGTATCAAGATAGATTTCTAGGGCCTTCTCCTTCCTAGGAGGAGTCTTTATGACATATAGGTTTACAAAACCTTGATTTTTTTTTCTTCTCCCAATGGTATCCCTGCAATCAAATACAATTAATCTCTAGCAATCTCCTAGCCAGGCACTCCAATCTCACCTAGGGTTTGCCATGAAAATTAGCTAAACAAATTTTATGAACCTCTCCTACTATATATACACTATAAAAAGGCTCCCCTTCCATATTACTCCATTCCATGATGAAATGCACGGTGGAGATTTATGGGGGAGCCATTTTTCTCAAAATTGCCTGAACAACACCAGTAGATTGTACACAAACAAAATAATTTCCTAACCTATGCTAATGAATTCTTAGAAACTTCACAACAAGCATAACATACTGAAAATATCCTAGCTAAAATAATACAACACAAAAATTGATGATTCAATCCATTAAATAATGCATGAATTCAAAAACATTCACTGTATACTGAACACAGAGTTGCATAGCAAAATCATACAACTTCAATTCTTCTTCATACCACCTAACCTCAGGAAATGGGCCTCCTCATGGTTTAATATGACTTCTCCATGTTATTAGGCCATTTACACTAACTAACTTTTCCACTCGCCGATTGTAATCAAACTTGACAATGTTGTTGGACAACATTGCAAAGTTGCAAAATGTTGTCAAGCAACATTTTAGAAACTTTTCAATCTTTGCCTAAAACTTAGCTTAATGAACTCTAATCATTATGGCATGATGTAAAAACATCATACAAGAATTATTAGGCACAAATCTAAGCCATGTTAAGCCTTCTAGGATTCTTGACCCCAAATTCCCTTTCTAGGCTAAATTACACTAAACACACTCAAAACCTTAAACATCTAGTTGGATTGATCCTAGTCTAATCGAACTAGGTACAAGAATGCAACACATTCTAAGGTCAAAAAGAAAAAAAACGACTTGGATAGGGTCAGTACAAGCCACAAAAAAACATAGGGATATGATTTAGCCTAGGTGCTCATGCACTAGATGCTAGATATACTAGGGTCCATGATTATCATTTCGTTCTGCTGAATCATTTTAGGCACACAAATTTGGAGTCATTTTCATATATATTACTCTCTTCCCTTAGTGTTAGCATTAATAGCCACAAGAAGAACCCCAACAACTAAATTCTTCATCAATGGCTTATTTTATTAATTTACGATCACTTTAGGGCAAATGCTTTAGAAAACCCTATTAAGAAAATCCAGGATGTGGAGGTGGAAGGAAAGGAGGATTCTAAAAGGTTTGAGAGGGGGTGGGAAACTGACTTCTAGGAGGATGTTGAGGAAATTCCTAGTCCTACACGAAAAAATATTAAGATCTCCCTAAAGAAGAATTTTTTTGCAACTCCTCAGACCATTGTGTTCAATGATGACGAGGGAATGTAGACTGATGAGAGTGTGGAGAAGGATATTCCCCTTCTTTAACAATTGGTAACAATAATTATAAGAGTTTGATGGCTGCCACCTCTCATGTTGGAAAAGCTTCTCAGAAAGAGAAAAATGACACCAAGGATGACGAGGAAGGGTTTGTTGAGCCTAAATCCTTGGAAAAGAAGAGGAAGATTAGCACTACGGATAATTATGGGGCAACTAGTAAGGGTGAGTCTACTGAGGTGGGTTTTACTACACTCACTATGAATTCCATCTCTCCTATTTTTTTATATTGGTAGAGCTTTTGACGAGGACATCCATATTCCTTTGGGTTGTGTGGAGGAGTATGTTGTAGGTGTGTAAAATACTAAGAAAGGGGTGGGGTTAATGGATCTGGACAACCACAATATTGATGCATCCATTGGTGTCCTGTAGACTGCCAAAGAAGATGCCCATCATAAAATGGGTCTTCCATGAAGTTAAAGATATAAAGACTAAGAAAAGGTCTTTCACCAACAAGATAGAATTTCTAGAGATGTTTGGTGTGGGAAAGGACAATTCCTTTTCTAAGAATATTAAAGATATCACCAAAGTAGTGAGTGATGCTTAAGCCATGACTGCAAAATTTGATAAGAAATTTGAGGACTTTGATTCTAGAATTTCTAGACTTGAGTCCACCCTAAATAAAATTGGTGAGAAGGGATTTAACATTCTTGAGGCCTCTTCTCATCATCTTAAAATCCTTGTGGGGAAGGTTGAGAAGATAAACCAGGAAAAGGCCATTGTGGACATGGAAGGGGACAAGGTTGCTGACCTTGAAGGGGTTTCTAGTCTAGGGAAGAGGACCCATGCTAGCACAAGGAAGAAAGCACTCAAGATCAACAAAGACATTGAAGACATAAAGAGTGTTGCTGCAAGGATGGACAATATGGAGCTGGAAGTTGTTGAGCTTCTCAAAACTTTTCTTAACTTTGCTCTTTGCTTGTTTTTTTCCTGTATATTGCTAATCTTTGCTCATTTTTGTGTTGTGCTTGCTTTTTCTCTGATTGTGCCAAATTTTCTCTTTGGTGGTTGTAGGTCATAGTTTGGTTTTTTGTTGAGCCCTAATGCTTATCTTAATATAATGAAGTTGTAAAGGGTTTCGGGTCCCTTCAAAACCTTCTTTTCTCCTAGTAAAAAACTCATGCTTGTCAAATTAAAAATCATTATTAAATGCATTTTTAAGGTGATGGAAAGGTAATTTTTCTTCTTGTATGAGAAGTAGTTGTAGATGCATTTAGTGGCATTAAAAAATCAAATTTTAATGATCAAACTTTTGTTTCCTCTTTTTATGAACATTTGTAAAACATTGAATTTCTTTCAAATGTAAGCATAAAGTTGTGTCCAAATTTTTAGCTATAATGAAACACTCAATTCTATGTTTTAACCAAATTTTTATGTTATGTCACTTAGAGTAAGAAAAACAACAAGGAATCTGAAAATGGTGTGAACTTTGATATTCATGTGTGGATTAAAATTTTATTTTTATCAAACATTTTACTTCATTTTATAATATTGGGTAATAAATTGCTTATTTTTTTATCAAAGATTACATGGATGGGAGATTAGTTGTACCTCAAATATATAATACTATGTGCTCTCATTCATTCTATGGTTATTGCTATGTATACAATGATCGTAAGGTTGTAGATTGCAGATCTAAAGCAACAATAGATAACCTTTGTCTAGAATACAATATAGTATGCTACAAGTGCAATAACTTAGGACATAAAGCCAATTTTTGTAGGTGTAATATTGTGAACCCACCTACTTAGAACACGGAGAAGGAGAATACTTTGAATATTAGAAGAAAAAAAAAAGGGATAAAGAAACAAGGGAAAGATTAAAAAAAAATACTTGATACAATGTTAGTGTGAGCTACACAATACCTCCTAATGGACTAAGCTAGAGAGTTTAAACAAGGGGAGTTAATATTTGCAAGTCTTTCAACCCCGTATGAAGTACGAGATGCTAAAATTTTTAGCAAACAAGTTGGCATGTGAAATATTATCTAAAGGATATGATTAGCAAGTGATATATTAAGACATTTTCTCAATTTGTGGAGAAAAATCACATCATGAAGAGGTTTGCAAAAAACAATTGTCTCTGTGTTAACACAAAACATCATAACAACAACTTTCTATTGAGGAAAAAATGCATTTAATGTGAGTGTATTACAAAAAATGCAGAGTATTTATGTTTTCATCTAATCAATTTAACCCCGTTTGAAAGAAAACAAGTATGTCCAAGAGCAAAGAAAAGAAGAAGACATTCAAGGATCTTGCAAGAAAACCCTAGCACCAATATTCATAGGTGCTTTCCAATTTTAGCAAAAACCCTAGTTTCAAAAGGTTAGGAAGGTTTTATCATGGTGGCTCCAAGGTTTATTAATATTTTTTATAACTCATGGCAAACATTTAAGAAACAATCATTCAAGGTTAAGGAAAAGGGGCATTCTCCTTTATTCCAATGGATGTTATTTACATTGAAGACATCATAATATATATTAATGCACCTTTAAAAAAAATGATCGCATGAAATTAAAGGAACTCAGAGATAATTTATTGGAGGATGATAGTCGGTACAAATCAGAATATGTAAATGTCCAAGCCAAAAATATAAACATATGGAAGGACTATATTGATTTTAGTCGAGTAAGAATATATAAAATGTGTTCTAAGAAGGATTCATGATGAATTAATCTACTTGGATAAGAATTATAGAATTGTCAAGGATTTAATCAGGGTTGTTACCAAATTATGTTCTACTATATATATATATATATATATATATATATATATATATATATATATAACAAAGTTAATAAAAAATGAAAAGGTTATAGGTTTAACCAGAGATAAATTTGACAAGAGAACCCTAAACATCAATTTAATTTGATAGATCTAGGGGTTTGATATGCTATTGTGAGCATCTTATGCAAAGTCTACTACAAAAATATAGAGGGATTTGAAATAGCTACAACCATCTACACTATCTATCAAATAGTTAAAGAGGGAAAATACTTCAACCTTTGTTAATTCACAGGGGAACAACTACTGGATAATTTGAAAATAATAGGGAAACTGGCTATAAATTAAGGTATGGTACTATTATCATCTATCTTATGTTTTATTATATGAACAAGCTATCTAAATTTCAAGGGAAGAGATGGAAACAACACATACCTATTATTGCACAAATCAAAGATTGCCTGAGAAGGTTTTGTGATAGCCAAATGTGCAACATAATGCGTTGAGAGTTTTTGAAAATGCTATGAACTTAGATGCATGATATGCATAGGTTTCCCTCTAGTATTGTACAAAGGTAAAAAAATGATACCTCCTTCATGGTTGAAAAAGATAATTTATATATGGAGGTGTTAGATCCTAGGATAGTATGGACACCAAAATTACCATGATGAGGTCTCTATGCAAGAGATAATAGCATATGCTGACATCCTACTTAGAAAACCTAAGGATCCCACTACAAAAAAATGTTTTTAATTATAATGAAATCACTAATAATATCTATAAGAAGAGTCTTGATCAGAATTTTGAAAAGAATAAGGATAAATTTTATGATAATGGTGAGTTCCACCAAAATCTTCATTTGACACTCTTATGGTGAGACCACAACCCAATCCAGATCCTCCATAAGGTGCACAAGGACCTAGAAGGACTAGTAGGTCTACATATACTACCACCACTAATATACTATACCATCCTCAAATGTTAGAACCCATAATTAGATGCTCTATTAGGCCCCATTTTGGTGATTTCAAGATTTGATATTCGTTATACTTGATCCTAGCAACCTGATTCTTCTTTTCCCATATCTTTTCCACCATCCCAACACACGATTCAAAATTAACATCAAAACCCTAGATACATAACATTTCACATGTTATGTATCCAGGAATATAACATTTGAGACATTATGTTCCTGCTTGTTTTGGCTCAAATTTGACCTGGGGCCCTATGTCGAGGTTTAGTGGGAAACTAGATCCTGTGGTCATCCTGACTTATTTTTGAATCTAAAAATGTAAGATGAGGTATATAAACACCCTATCTCTCCTCATTTTGGAATCCATTATTATGCAATCATATTCATGATCAAGTGCAATCAAGTTTTCATAAGGCATTCAAGCATTCAAGTGATTAGATTCAAGATTTGAAGGCAAGCATCCAAGATCTAGTTTCTTCTCAAGCATCCAAGTCAATTCCAAGGAAACATTCTCCATTAAAGAAAAATTATCTCCCATTATGGCCAAGTATAGGAGTTCTCAATCAATCAAGAAGATCCTTCCTTCTATTTACATTCATCTCTCCATTGCAAGTGATTATCAAGCATATCTACATTGAAGATTAAAGAGTGTCATTCATAGTCTTGGGACTCCAAAAAATGATCAAAATTTCACCTTGATAATCAGTGTGACATGTATCCTAAATTGATATGCAGGGAAGGATCAATGTTCTAGTTGATTCTTTAAAGCCTTGCATATTTGTACTATTACATTGGTGCTCTTTTGCAATGACAAAGTTTGAATTATTCTCAAGAAGGATGGACAAGGATGTTAAAGATTTAATTTTCCAATTGATTAGAGAGACATATGACATATTACTTGCTTCCATTTTGGATTTTTCAAACCCCTTATAGAAATTCATAAATGAGTTTGAAAGCTGCACAGAGGAAAGAATTCATCAAAGCTATGCCAGAAAGGTATTATGGACTTATCCTTTATCACAAAACAATTTACATTGAAAGAATACCATCGATGAAATACATGTTGATTTAATTGAAAATACATGGATGGTCTTGAAAAGGAATTAATGGTCAAAATGGTAATATATCGGATAAAATGATAAAATTATTATCAAAATTCTTTGAGGGTTATATCAATGGAATCGAGGAAAGATTAATAAAAAATAAAGACATGATTAAAATAACAAGCCACATAAGGAAGATAAATGTTAATCAATGTCTGAAAAGTGATTTCACCTAAATGTGTCGAGAGCCCATAGAAAAAAGCATCAAATAAAAGGGGATACCTAGCGAAGTAGATAAAGGCTAAGCAAGGTAAATAATTTAATTGATAAATTCATTATCGGTGAAGATGGCAGTAAGTTTCTCTGACAAGTTCATCAGACAAAAGGAGCTTTGGGCAACATAAACACAATTTGAGTGATGATGTAATTTTATACAAAATGGGGTTCTTCAAAGAGGAGGTTCTAACATACATGGATAAATACACTAAAGAAATGGGAACAATTAATAAATTTATTTTGGTTTTAATAAAAATGAAACTTTCAAAGAAGATACTTATATTTTCATCGACATGTCTATCGAACAAAAAGGAGTTTCTGACAAACTAAGAACGAATTGGCGAAAAAGCAAAGCACCAATTTTTTATCTAGGGATTGGGAGACACAGAGAAATGCAATTCAGATGGCACTAAACAGATCGAAACAATTTCTCTACAACTTTTTGATCCGAGAATATTTCTATCAGAAGAAAATTCTCGTGACAACATACTCCAAAGATGCTAGAATTTTGATCTGCTATAAAGATTATATCAAAAGAGAATGAAAAAGATTGAAAATTGAAAATCTAAAAATGGAAAATTTTAGAAAATCAAATTCCCAAGCTCTAGTCAAAATATTAGCTTTTTACAAGGTGATTTGGTTTCCCAACCAAGCCAAAATCCAAAAGATAGGTAGTTATTGATTAATCGGTTGATTAGTTTTCTTCAAAGGGTTAATGTGTTCTAAGGGGTCCTAATGGGTTATAATGTGGTCTGATCAGTTGTAATGTTTCATAAGGGTTCATAACGGGTTGTAGGTGGTCCTAGGACCCCTTGGGACCCATTACGATGCATTAGGACATATTAGGACCCATTAGGACACCATAGCACCCTTATCTCATGATTTCTAATACTTCTGATATTGAGGACCCTTTAAGACCGCTAAGAATACATTTTAGGGATCCTAAATGGTACTAAGGGTTCATAAGGGGTCCTACGACACATTAACTCCCTTAATACCCTTTGCAACCCTTTTAGACCCCTAATAATAAATCTTAGGAGTCCTAAGGGGTAGAAGGGGTCATAACGTTTCCTAGGAACCCTTACGACTCCTTTGGTTCCCTAAGAATACATATTAGGAGTCATAAGGGGTAATAAGGACCCCTTAAGACCCCTAATGACCCTTGATCACCCCTAAGAATACATCTTCGGGGTCCTAAGGGGTCAAAAGGTCCCCTAGGACCCCTTAAGACTCTTTACGACCCTTAAGGACCCCTAATAATACATCTTCTAGGTCCTAAGGGGTCATAAGGGGTAATAAGGTGGCATAAGACCCCTTAATAATCTTTACAAACCTTTAGGACCCCTAATTATACAACTTAGGGTTCCTAAGGGGTCATAATGTGTCCCAAGAACCTTAAGAGCCCCTATGACCCATTTGGACAACTACAAATACATCTTAGGGGTCGTAAGGAGTCATAAGGTGTCCTAGGACCCGTCGAGAACCCTTATGGCCCTTGAGGACCCCTAAGAATATATCTTAGAGGTCGTAAGGGGCCATAAGGTGTCAAAGGACCCCTTAATACCCATTAAGACCCTTTAGGACCCTGAAGAATACATCTTAGGGGTACTAAGGGGTCATAAGGGTTCATAAGGTGTCTTGGAACCCCTTGAGACCCCATACAACCCCTAATAATACATCTTAGGGGTCGTAAGGGGTCATAAGGTGTCCTAGGACCCCTTTATGACCCTTTACGACCATTGAGGACCCCTAAGAGTACATCTTAGGGTCCTAAGGGGTCATAAGGTATCATACGACCCCTTAATACTCCTTACTACACTTAAGAACCCCTCATAATACATCTTAGAGGTCTTAATGGGTCGTAAGGTGTCCTAGGACCCCTTAAGAGCCCTTACAACCCATTAGGACCCCTAAGCATACATCTTAGGGGTCATAAGGAGTCATAAGGTGTCCTAGGACTCCTTACAAACCTTGAGGACCCCTAAGAATATATATTAGGGGTCCTAAGGGGTCATAAGGTGTCATAGGACTCCTTCATACCGCTTACGATGTTTTACGACCCTTAAGAATACATCTTAGAGGTCCTAAGGGGTCATAAGGGGTCATAATGTGTTCTAGGACCCCTTAAGAGCCTTTATGATCCGTTATGACCCCTAAGAATATGTCTTAGGGTTCCTAAGGGTTCGTAAGGAGCCATAAGTAGTCATAGGACCCCTTATGACCCTTGAGGACCCCTAAAAATACATCTTATTGGTCGTAAAGGGTCCTAAGGTGTCATAGGACCCCTTAATACCTATTTAAAACCCTAAGAATACATATTAGGGGTTCTAAGGGGTTGTAGGGTGTCCAAGGACCCCTTAAGAGCCCTTACAATCCATCAGTAACCCTAAGAATACATCTTAGGGGTCGTAAGAAGTCATAAGATGTCGTAGGAACCCTTATGACCCTAAGAATACATCTTAGTGATCATAAGGGGTCATAGGACCCTTTAATACCCCTTACAACCCTTTAGGACACCTAAGAATACATCTTAGGGTCCCTAAGTGGTCGTAAGGGGTCATAAGGTGTCCTAAGACCCCACAAGACCCCTTACAACACCTTAGGACCAATAAGATTGTCTTAAGGGCTCATTAGGTGTCATAGGACCCCTTATGACCCATTAGGACCCCTAAGATTACATCTTAGGGGTCCTAATAGGTCGCAAGGGGTCATAAGGTCTCACATGATCCCTTAAGACCCCTTACAACCCCTTAGAACCTGTTGTGTGTGTTTTTATGTGTCAATCACCTATACCTGCAAATTTGCAAACACAATACTCTATATCTCATTAGCTCAATTGTTAGCACAAGAAATCTTCCAAAAAATTACAATTAAAATTGAGCTATAAATTCCTATTTAGAAAGAGTTTGATCTAACTATGACATTTTACTTAGAGTTATGCTTTAGATCAGTGACATACAATTCTAAAATGGAAGATTCAAAATGCTAGAAAGCCATTAGTATGCATCTTAAGATAAAAACATATCAATTCTACATTCATTTTATCCTTTAATAAATTGAAGTGTTTACTAATTAACTAAGAATGCATGAATTCATTTCTAAAACATAAGCCTAATGCAAGATTGTAAGATTTTATGATAATTTGAGCTCAAAATTCACTCATTTTATGGAAAATGAAGTGAAATGAGTGGTTGAGATTGATTCTTGAAGAGTGATTAGGATTAATCCTTTCTTGATCCATGTGTGTCCACTCTCATTGGTCCATCAATTGTATTTTTCCCTTTGTGGTGAGTTGTAATTTAGGAGTATTTATATAATTTTCTTTAATTAATTAGCTTAGCCAAGGGATTAATGAGGTTCATTTAATTAAATAATCCAAGGTAGTCAATTAGAAATTAATTATAGATATAACAATGGTTAATTCTTGATTTGAGTGATTTCATCGATTTTCGATAATTATGCCAATAATCGAATAATCATATTTTAACATAATTGGGAGAAAGATCTTTAGTTAAGGCAAAATGGGGTCTCTCGTTAGAGTATCCCAATTTAGGGTGGTTACACCTATAATATGGTCTCAAGGAGACATAGGGTGTCCTAGGACACATTAATGTGCCCTAGGACCCCTTAAGACCCATTATGATTCATTAGGTCCCCTAAGAATACATCTTAGGGATCCAAAGGGGTCATAAGGTGTCGTAGGACCCCTTAAGACCTCTTACAACCCTTAAGGACATCTAAGAATACATCTTAGGGATTCTAAGGGGCCGTAAGGATTCATAAGGTGTCTTAGGAACTCTTATGACCCTTGAGGACCCCTAAGAATACATCTTAGAGGTTGTAAGGGGTCACAAGGTGTCATAGAAGTCATTAATACCCCTTAAAACCATTAAGAATATATATTAGGGGTCATAAGAGGTCATAAGGTGTGCTAAGAACCCTTAATACCCCTTGCAACCCATAAGAATACATATTAGGGGTCATAAGGGGTCCTAGGACCCCTTAGGACCCATTAGGGCCCCTAAGAGTTCTTAAGGGGTCCTAAGACACATTAATGTGTCCTAGGACACCTTATGACCCCTTACTATCATATTATCCTAAGGGGTCATGAGGTGTCCTAGGACTCCTTAGGACCCCTTACAACCCCTCAAGACACATAAGATTGTCATAAGGGGTCCTAAGATGTCCTAGGACACATTAATGTGTCATAGGGCCTCTTAAGACCCCTTACAACCCATTAGGGCCCCTAAGAATACATCTTATGGGTCCTAAGGGGTCATAAGGTGTCATAGAACCCATTAAGAGCCCTTACAATGCCTTACAACTTGTAAGGTGGTCACAAGGGGTCATAAGGTGTCTTGGGACCCCTTAAGACCCCTTAGGATCTCTTAGGACCCCTAAGAATACATATTAGGGTTTGTAAGGGATCGTAAGGGGTCATAAGGTGTCCTAGAACCCCTTCCAACCCTTGAGAACCCCTAAGAATACATCTTAGGGGTCCCAAGGGGTCATAAAGTGTCATAGGACCCCTTGATACCCCATACAACCCTTTAGGACCCCTAAAAATACATCTTAGTGGTCCTAAGGGTCTTAGAATAACTGAGGGGTGGGGGGGGGGGGGGAATTAGTGGCCTTNGGGGGGGGTGAATTAGTGGCCTTTTAAAATAATTCCAATAATCCAACCAAAACTTATATCACAAATATAATATCCTCTAGTTATCTTTCAGTCCTTCAAGATGTATGTCTTTTAAGTAATTTTATCAAATATATACTGCTCGGTTAGATATATTGTTTATCTTTTCTAAGCTTTTACTGAGTAGCAACAATCAAACTTAGTATTTTCTGACCAATCCAGTTTTACTAATGTGTAAAGTAAACTATCAAAGCAATGAAAGAAATACAAATTTGACACATGGATTTTAACGTGGAAACCCTGTTAAGGGAAAAACCACTTGGGACCAGTAACCCAAAATTTTCACTCTTCTAAAGTGAGCTCGGTGAAGAGCCAACCCTATTAAAGGTTACAAACACACTGTTAAGTGTGACCTTGTTTGAGGATTCAAAACTAAAAGTTTGTCTTTTGATCTAGCATTCACTATGATGTCAACAAGAAAACCTTTTGATACTCTTGAGTATCTCAATAAAATAAGGATGGTTAAATCCCACTTGGTTAAGAGATTTTCTGAATCAATGTTTAAACTAAAACAATAAATGATCTGTTCAATAATACAACTGTAACTTGCAGATTTTCATATCTATTGTTAGTTCATAATACCTCTCCGAACAATGTTCTCCTCAATTCCTTTGCTCCCCTTCTTTCTTCTGTTCTGCTTGGTGAATGCTCTTGCTTCTTTTTCTCAGTGTCTGCAGAATTCTTTGGTTCTGTTCTTCAACCTATATGATCGGATCTGCATGAATACTTCTATCTTCATAAGAATTATATTTGGCATTTCTCTCTTTATAATGAACTCCTTGTCTCTTTATATAAACATGATTAGCTTCTCAATCTCCTTGTCTTTCTTGTTCTTGATGTAGATTACTTCTTGATCTGCAAGTCCCGTCATGCATTGCTTTAATCTTTAAAGCTTTGCTTTAGTTTTATTCTGTATATTTCTCCTTGACAACTATGAATAAAACTAGCTTTAAATATTCTTCTTATCCTTAGTTCTATTGGTCGATGAAAATAAAGCAATTAATCAGTTAACTCTAAATATAGCTCTATTAGCTAAGTAGTTTTGTCATTTTCTAACTCCAGTTGATTTTGGTCATCAACTCTTAGTTTGCTCGGTAACACTTGCTCGGGTACTACTGATCTCGGGTAACACTATTGTCGGGTACTATTTTGTCTCTTGGGTAACATTGTCTGTCGAGAAACACTGTGAATTGCTCGAGGTTCACTATTCTTGGGTAACCCTATCACTCGATGTATACCTTTACCAATGAGAAAAATGTTGTCTCTTTAGATATTCAAGTGTTGCGACAATATGTGTATGAGCAATCATAACATATTAAGTTGACATCAATGAAAATACAATACATTAACTGAATTAATGTCTTGCATTTACTTTTTGCAGCTCGGTGATCATCAACTTATCATTGTCAAACATTTAATCAGTTATAGTTCATCAATCTCTCCATTTGGCATTGATGGAAACATACTATGAAATATGTAATGTAAAACATGTCATAACATACCAAACTTACTATTCTATAACCAATTCAAATACCTGACTCTCGGTAAGTTCTTCTAGCTTAGATTTGATTCCTACAGACTGCTCTCCCTTTCTTCATTCCCTTCAATGGATAGGTGTAGCAATTATGTCTTCTGCTTCTATCTCTCCCTTTGTTGTAGAATCTCTTCTCCCTTTTCTAGATAGATATGCAGTGTTAACTCTCTTTCCAATTCTCTCCCTTAGATGGATGGTTATTTCATTTAATCTTTCTCTTCATCATCATAGGAATCTTTCTCTCCCTTTGTAGAAACTTCTTTTAATGATCTTTTCTCTCCCTTTGATAGATGTTCTTCTCCCTAATGGATATGTTTCTTCTCTTTCTTTGTATGACCATGATAGATATTTCATTGAATACTTCTCTCCCTTTGACAACAATGCCAAGCAAAAATATATTATTGAATATCTCTCTTCATCAGCAATACAGATCTGTAGTAGCCAACAATATCTCTGGTGTGTTGCAGATAAGTACCTTCTTGTACTGACATGTCATTGCAGTCCATATCGTAGCTTGCATCAACATGATTGATCTTTTGATAATGTATAGGCTGATGTAGCCTCCTAGTCAGCTTAGTGACCAGTAGACAGGGCTCAAACCCCTAGTCTATTCCTTAGGTACTCAAATGTATCTTTTGGAAATAACTTTGTGAATATGTATGCCAATTGTTCTTTGGATTGTACATATTCCAGTATCACTTCTTTCTCTTGTACTTGTTCCCTCAAGTAATGATACTTAATATCTATGTTCTTTGTCTTAGCATGCATCACAAGGTTCTTTGAAATGTTGATAACACTTGTATTATCACAATAGATAATTATTGGTTCAAGAATTTCTTCATTCATACCTTTCAACAACCGCTTGATCTATGCAATGTTAGATCAATTTGCAGCACCAACAACATTTTTGCTTTTGCAATTGATTAAGATATGCATCCTTGCTTTTTACTCATCCATGTGACAATTATGTCACCCATAAAGAATGCTCCTCCTATTGTGCTCTTCCTATCATCTATGTTTCCAACCCAATCAACATTGGTATAAACTTGTAGCTTAAATTTTCATTCTCTATTATACCACAAACCATAGTCTTTAGTATTCTTTAGATATCTCAGAATTATTTTAACAGAAGTCATGTGTGATTCCTTAGGATTAACAAAGAATCTTGCAACTATACCAACTGCATGTGCTATATCTGGTCTAGTGTGTACAACATACATTAGTTTGTCAATCATAGATTTGTATAAGGTCTCATTTACCTCAGTTTTCTTGTCTTCCTTTGTCAATTTGCATCTGGTTGCCATAGGTGTTCCAACTAGTTTGGAGTTCTCCATTTTGAATATATTCAAAACTTCTTTGATGTATTTGGATTATGTGATGTGGATGCCTGCATCATGTTGTAGAATTTGAAGACAAAAAAAATTTGATCTCTCCAAACATTGACATTTCAAATTCTTTTTCTTATTTCATCAGCAAATGACTTGCATATCATTACCTCTAAATATGATATCATCAACAAATATCTCAGCAATCAAAACTTTATCATCAGTTTCTCCTTTCAAATACATATTATTGTTATCACTTGTTCTTATAAATCCAATACTAATGAGATAAGAGTGAAGTATTTCATACCATGCTCTCTTAGTGCTTGTTTACATACCATGTTCCTCTTGTTAGGATCAACAAACCCTTCAGGTTGTTCAATGTATACCTCCTCTTCTAATATTCCATTTAGAAATGTAGATTTAACATCCATTTGGTATACTTTGAATCCTTTAAAAGCAGCATAAGCAAGTAGAATTCTTACTCCTTCTAGTCTAGAAATGGGTGCAAAGGTCTCTCCATAGTCAATACCTTCTTCTTGTGCATACCCTTTTCATACCAGTCTTGCTTTGTTCCTTGTGAACTCTCCATTCTCATTCAGTTTGTTTCTAAATATCCATTTGGTACCAATGACATTTTTGTCACTCAGTCTAGGTACTAATGTCCATGTTTTGTTCTTCTCAATCCGTTCAATCTCTTCATTCATAGCACTAATCCATTCTTGATTCTCAAGTGCAGTATTAACATATTTAGGCTCAAAATCACAAATCAAACATCTAGTGTTAAGTGACTTACTTCTTGTTCTCATTCCAGCTCTTTTGTCTCCACTGATCTGGTCCTGCGGATGGTGTCTTCTGACATATTTAGCAATTACAGGTTCAAATCTTTGTTCATCATTTTGATCATCATTTTGATTTTCATCGCTCGGTTCAGCATTATGATCATTTTATTGATTCTCAGTGTGTGCAGCCTGTTGCTCGGTTGCATTGTTCTATCGCTTGGGAGTGTTACACTGTTCCTCAAGAAAACTGTCAGGTTCTTCAATCTAGACAAATCTGTTGTAATCTTCCAGTTCCTTTATGCTTTCCTCATCATTTTTCTCAGCAATTTCATCCACTTTAACATTTTCACTTTCAATGATTTTGTTAGAGGATTTGTTCAGACATTTATAAGCTTTGCTTTTGGTAGAATATCCTAGAAATATTCCTTCATCACTGTTAGAGTCAAGTTTCCCATTTCTGTCATCTTTCAATATATAACATTGACTTCCAAAAATTCTAAAGTAACTCACATTTGGTGTGTATCCATACCATAGCTCATAAGGTGTCTTATTGGTGTCTTTCTTTAATTGAACTCAGTTTAGTGTATAGACAGCAATACTTACAGCTTCTTTCCAAAATGTTTGTGTGATGCCTTTTTCAATCATCAGTGTTCTGACACAATCAACAATTGATCTATTCCTCCTTTTAGCAATACCATTTTGTTGTGGTGTTCTCGGTGCAGAAACATGTCTTGTAATTCTATGCTCATTACAAAATTTAGTGAATTCATCATAAATAAATTCTCCTCCTCTATCTGATCTTAAACATTTAAGTTCTTTTCCACTTTTCTTTTCAACTATAGCTTTATACTATTTGAACATCTTAAATGCTTCAGATTGCTCTTTTAAGAACATGACAGTCATCATCCTAGAATAGTCATCAACAAATAGAATGAAGTATCTATCACCATAATAACTTTTTGTTCTCATTGGTCCACATAAGTAAGTATGGACTAACTCTAGTATAGCATTATATGTGTAGGTTTTTCTCTTGAAACTAGACTTTGTCATTTTTCATTTTTGACAATTCTTTCACATGACATGGTCGGGTTTTGACATACTCGGTAAGCCTCTTACTTTCCTTTTCTTTCATATCCTAACCATGTTTTCAAAATTCACATGACATAACCTTTTATGCCACAACCAAACATCTTCATTTCTAGCCAATAAACAAGTGGTCTCAATGTTATCAAGATAGAAAAGATTACCTTTTATTTGTTCACCAGTACCGATCAACTTTCCTGTTCCACTATAGATCTTTGTCTTTTTGTTCTCAAATGCAACTCAGTGTCCTGTGTTATTCAGATGTGAAACACTCAATATATTATAGTTAAGTCCTTTCACCCAATATGCATTTTCACATCTGATCAGATTATTCAACATGATGGTTCCTTTTCCTTCAACTAGGAAAGGTGAGTCATTACCCATCCTAACTGATCCACCATTATAATTTTTAAGAGTTTCAAACTTTTCTTTATCTCTATTCATGTGGTGAGTACAACCACTATCAATAATCTAGACATCATTTTTTCTAACTTTAGATATGAGTGTAGTTTCAACATACCTTTCTTCTTCATCTGAATCATCCTTCATAGCAACAAATACCACCTCAACATCTTCATCAGATTCGGTGTTAGTATTTTTAGCTTTGTTCTCAACCAGGTAATAAGCCTTCTTGCCTTTGTCCTTTTAGTCTTAGTTATCTCTTCTATCAGAGTGTTGATTTCTTCTGTAGTCTCGGTCATCACTTCTATCAAACTTCTTTTCATAAGATCTATCATCGTTTCTTTCATCCTTTCTCTTGTTAGGGCATCTAGCAACAAAGTGTCTAATTTATTTGCAATTAAAACATACCAATGGTAATTTACCTTTATATCTTCCTTGACCGCTATGCAATCTTCTAGCCATTAGTGCTTCAATTTCATCAAGTTCTTGTTCATCACTATCATTTCTCATAGTGTGTTTGTTACTAGATTTGCTTATTTTCATAGAAGATTTGAATGTAGACTCAATAGTTGGTTAGACATTGTTGTCATAGCTGTTCATCTTAAATGAAATAAGTCTACCAATCAAACTATCAAGAGTAACATTTTTATTTTCCATTGCTCTCATTTTTTAAATTGCATATACTCTAATAGCATAAACAAGTAGTAAGGTTCTCAGAATTTTACTTACCACTATTTCTTCCTCAATTACTCCTTCTACTCCACATATAGCATTAACAACTTCTTTGATTATGCTACTGTAGTGAGTGATGTTCTCTCCTTCTTGTTGATGACAATTATTCAATTGTGTATTGTCATTGATGTTTACACAAGTATAGTGATGTCTACACAAATATCTAATCCTATCTGAGCACAGTCAGAGTCTGCCGAGCTCTCCCAGGTATTGAAGATGACCAAAGTGATTTTTAGTTCTAACCGAGTTCACTCATGCATTACAGTGTTGTTCGAGCGTTGAAGGATTTTAGTGTTGACTGAGTAATATAGTTAGTGTCAGCCGACTAACAACGTTCTATATTTTATGGATAATTAGTTATATGCAACTGAAAAACATGAGTTTTATTATTTTTTTGGAAGAA